>PYAF01002764.1:241881-263301 GCA_007407185.1 Glycine tomentella
AGTAACTTTTCAAATTTAGTTCTTCCATTTCATTTTATTTTAATTTTTGCAAATTTGATCTCCCAATAATTTATTGTGCAATTTTTGTTCGATTATTAACCTGACATATCATATTAAATGAAAATATTAATGTAATAATGTATTTGTTTTCATGTTAGAACATTAATCTTAATATGACACTATTACATCATCATTTTTGCTATATATTACAATTTAGATGTTAATTTAACTGATATATCAAAATTGTTTAGTTTGAATAAAATAAAAGGACAAAATTTTATAAAGGTATAAAAATACTTTTATACTAGTGAATGTACTTTTATTAATGTAATAAATAATTAAAATAACAGAAAAAATATCATATTCTTCTTATTAATGTGAATTAAACAATTATAATAATAGATAACAATATCACCTAATTCTTCAATTCCTAAAAAATTTTATTTGAATATGTTTTACAACCAATCAAATAGATTTTACTAGTTTTCAAGAAACATGATTTCATATTATTTTCAGGTATGAAAAAACTTTTCTCCTACCAAACATTTCCTTCCTTTTATTATAATTTTCTCCCTCATAACATACATGATTGAAACAATCGTGAGAGTACCCTAATCCTTAAATGACATAAACGCAATTATCATCAACAAATTGAGAGACTTTCATGAACTCTTATGACAAAGTAAACAATGCCTTTCAAAATCCAACAAATTATTGAGCAATGGTTTTTTTTCAGGACATCATTTCAAAACAAAATTGAAGGATGATGTACTAGAAGTTACTCAATAAGTAGCCCTAAAACAAAAGTTTGAAGGATGCTGTTTAACAGCTTATAGGAGTGAGATTGGTAAGATGACTTTGATCCAATTAAAATATAAAAAAAAAAAAGAACATTCCTCAAAAGAGACAGTTAAATCTGAGGTAAACGAGTTGGAAAATCAGCCGGGACGTCTGCACTTGCCTGTTATGTAAAAAAAAACAAGCCAATTCAGTAATCTTAAAAAGTGAAGCAACATAAGCATGATAGCATTCTCTTATGGTTTTAACTTTTAACCATGTTAATCCTCTTATATTGTCTTTGTCAGATAAATATTTAATGATTCCTCACTTAGAAGGAAAAGGCTTTGTCCTTGTTTTAGATAAAATATTTACTAGATAAAGAATTGGAAACCAAGGTTCGGTTTCAACTTTCAACATTAACATATATTACAATTAAAAAAAAATCTTAATTCTTCTTGGAACAGAATTTGGATATGGCATACCTGAAGGTATCTTGTCAACATAGCAGTAGTACTGAAGTTAAAGCCTTGAACAGGTTCTCCTTTTGTGCGAGATGCATTAAGTTGCTTTCTCACTTGAGAGGCTAATGACTGAATTAGCATTATGCAACAATAACAACAAAGAAATTGAAATTCAGCAAACAAAAGTGAAAGCTAAAGTCAAATTTAAAAAATGCACGTATGAAATGAAAACCTCATCAGAAATTGACAATCATAACAGCATATTTCTCTACAAAGGAAAGAAGTAAGAACATAAATGATTAAAGGGTCACTTATCAAATACATACCTTCCCAAGCTCCACTCCCCACTGGTCAAAAGAATTGATGCCCCAAATAAAACCTTCTACAGCAACTCTGTGTTCATAGATTGCCAACAACTGGGAAAGCAGATAGGAGCTGATATTAGTGCGAAAAAATAAATTTGCACAGCCTCATGAAAGAAAATCATTAGTATATACTGCTCAAAGCATGGAAAATTCACATTTCATTGGAACATCAGTGTATTCTATTGAGAGGTGAGATCCAAGGGAGGGAGAATGATATTTAAACAGAAAGAAGAACTGAAAAATTTAAATTCCTACCAACAGGAACAAACTATTTCCTTTCTAATTATTAATCATAATAAGTGAATTGGTCTTCAAAGTTCAAACCTGTCCAATATTATAAGCATTCAATGATGGAAGCAGAAGGCTGAGAGAAGGTCGGTTGCCTGAGAATGTCTGCAGCATGCAGAATGCACAGTAAGGGGAATACTGATTCTATAATTATAAATCATGAAGTAGCATAGAAACATAAGGGAAACTACCTTGTGTGGCACAAGATGTGGAGGAACATTCTCCTTTTGCAATTGTTCAGCGGTCTGTTAAACAATGATTGATTGTAGGTTATAATTAATAAATTATAACCCTCAAAAGAAGTTAAAAGAATGCATGAAAAATATACAAAACAACTGCCAAAAACATCCCAACATAGGATATCTGCTGTTCACTCCTGTGTCCCACTGTCCATGAGAAGAATGCTTATAACATGAAAATTGTTCCTTCTAAACTGGATTTCGGCCCTTGGCCCACTGTGGCCAAAGAGTCAAAAACCATGTAATTATCAACCTCAGCCCAAAGTATTTACCATATCTTCTAGAAGGCAATAACAAGAGGATCACATCCCCAATCAACTATTTAGGATAAATCAAAGGGATCTCTATCTCCTAAAAGGATTGCTTGGCTCCTCAAGCAAATTATCTCCACTATAAATAAAAGCTAAAACACTCGAGGAATTTGCTCCCGCACATTTTATCCTCCTATTGTCACCTATAACCTAGTTGCCAGAGTATCTTCTGCAAATACATCACACCAAACACCATCATTCTCTCTGCCTTGGATCAAGTGTGGGCTAAAGCCTGATTTTTGGAAAAAATAATTATCTTAAAGATACTAACATCAAGAATCCTGTTTCCATTAGTGCAACAACCATTTTAACTTAATTTCCAATTTTCCATTATTAAAAATAAGCATGAATTTGATCATTTTAATTGTTTTATGATTCATTTTCTTTTCTTTTCTACTTTATATCTTGAGAAGGGACCAGAAATCAGGCTACTTAATCCCTATATAAGACAGAATAATACCTTCCCATATGGAAGGGCTCCATTCAGTTAGTTTATTAAGCATGAATTAGATAAGAGAAACTACACATGTACCTTCCCATAGGCAAGGGCATCTGGTTGTGCAAAAAAGTTTGACATTAGCTCATCATGGTTGCTCACCACCTCACCTGCACAGAAAGTGCATGAATTATAAATTGCATGCGTCAAACACAAATAACCAAAGTGTAAACTTCAAACCAGCCATATTTACCACTCAAATAAACAGGTTGCTGACTTTTCACAACTCCAATAAAATCACAAGGAATAACGCGTCCCTACAAATTAGGAGATGGTGATAGATGTGTTATTTCACAATAAAATTTATTCATACTAAAGGGATAAATGTAGCATCTATGCTGAATTAATGAGCAGATTGGAAGGCACATATCAGAGAATGATTGTTATCAGACTACATGGTACTTGAGCAAATCAAAGAAATAAGCTTAAAGATTGAAATCCACTTTTGGTATTGTTGGAAAGTCACCTTAATTGTGGTCTCCCCTAGCCTGCCTTAGTTGCAACCTCTTTGGGGGTTGCCTTAATTGTAGCCTCAAGGGTGGTGGTTTAGTCCCTATCGACTATACATATAGCTTAATAGAACTTCTAAAGCTTGGGCAATTCTCATCTTACAAACAGATTTGGTGGAGTGGAGTTAGGCACTTGGGCTCTTAAACTCAAATTTTAAGAGGTATGATTGCCCCTCTCTCAAATTCTAAATAATAAAAAAGATCGTAGAAATTCTTCAATGTTATTCAATAATATAAAAAAAATTGCCACCCATTCAGTCTATTTCTGCATGGATTTATGTCATCAACCATAATTATTAGATTTTAACTAAGCATTAGCATGCAAACTGCAGAAACTAGAATTCAAATACGAATTACAATACAATACCACTATTTGTATCTCACCTGGTGTATAAGTTGATAAAAACTGTGCTGCCCATTTGTTCCTGGTTCACCGAAATCAATTTCACCAGCCTCAAATGGTAGTGGAACACCATCAATTGAAACACCCTTGCCATTACTTTCCATGCTAACCTAATTTGAACATACACTAAACTATAAGAACAAAGAGACAGGAAAAAAAACATTAAAAAATGTATGAGCATTTAATCGCAAGGCAATAGTAAACATACCTGTTGAATGTGTGGGGCAAACTTCTCCAGGGCTTGAGAATAGGGTAAGATAGCCTGGTGTGAACCAGAAGTTTCAGTTATTGAAAATGATAGGTTAATAGGAAAGAAACATAAGAAGTTTTTCAATAGAACAAAACATGAGGTACTCACCCGGGCAGGATATCCAAGAAATGAGACATTCCATACACTCAACAGTCCCAAAAGCACCTAGCCAATTGACACAATGTTATTAAACATGTCACCTTGCACTTGCTAAAGAAACATCTCTAATACCAGATAGATGCATAATCCTTGAGAGAAGGAAGGTGAGAGTAGTTTTCAAACATGAAAGCCAATTCAAATTTTGGGTGTAAAGAATTGTTCATAAAACAAGGTCAAGGAAGCCTTAAGTTGAGAGAGAGAGAGAGAGAGAGAGAGAGAGGGAGGGAGGGAGGGAGGGAGAGGGAAAGTAGGTCTAAGGGAGACCATGAGAAAGAGAAAATAGAGATTTAATAAATAGGAGGAGCATTATTAAGAAAGATAAGTCACACAAATATTCTTTCTCCTAATTGATGTTGGACCCTCTGTTAGACATTATTACTGTTACAATAAAAAACAACCTTGAACTTCCACCTAATAGCTTAATCTTTTAGGTATGAGGGTCAGTTGGTTCATGATAATTACTTTCAGGCCACTATGTTAAAAGAAATAATGGCTTAAAATTTAGTCCAACATATGCAGGAAATCCACAAGTACAAAGGAAACACCAAAGGACACAGGTTAGTATAGGGATTCTTACAGGTAGATTTCTTTCAAATGGCTCTGAATACATATGTTGATCAATGCTAGAAGCTCCCTTTAAAAACCTTCACAAAAGAAACATGACATCATATACAAACCAAGCATATGCACAAGAAAGGATACCCATTCTATCAAATAGAATCCAAAAAAGATAAATAAAAAATAAAATGAATAGATGGATGATTCTTTACAGTCTTCTAATTAAAGCTACTAACCAAGAGAACACCATATTTTCCTTTCTCTAATTGCATAAAGAAAATATAGGAGCATTGGAAGCATTATACATGAATTACGAACTAGCTTTTGTTACAATTTGGGTTTTTTTTCGACAAGATTTGATTGCATTTTAGAATTACTGTGAAGATTAAAACACTATCTGAATACAGATTCAGGGACATGTATATCCTTTATCCTTTTCTTATGATAAATCAAGAAATCAGGAAGAGCATATGCATAAGAGCATTCATTATGTTGAATTTCCCTTTTTTTTCTATTTTTTACTCAAAAACTGAACTGATATAGGCAATACAATCTTGCTAGAGTGCATTAAACAATAAGTGAAACAATATACTTAAAAGACAATAAATTAGGCTGAAGCTAAGACCATTATCAATGAAAAGAAATTCCTGCTATAGAATCACTGCAATACTAAATCCCATACTTCTCAATTACCGAGAAACCATATTGTAGGGATAAAGGCAATACTCCAACAGCACTGCAGACTGTAAGCAACATAACAAATAATAGTCAAAATCAAATGTCTTCAATAATTCAAATGACTACTCTTATTCAAAAAAAGGGCAGCTTAGTGCATAAGGCTCCTACCAAGTGGGATCTAGAAAGGATATATGTATGCAAGGAAAAAAGTTTACCACTATATCGGCCACCAACCCAGTCCCAAAATGCAAAAGCATTATTGGGATCAATGCCAAACTCTTCCACAAGCTGCATCAGAAATTAAGACAACAGTAAAGGATAACTATAGACTCAGCCTTGAATAATTGATATATGCCTATGCACAGAAATCATACAAAGAATTTTTAACAAAGCTGGATGAACTAAGCAAAAGAAGAAAGAACAAATGGCCATACTGTGAGATTGGTACTGACTGCCACCATATGTTTTGCAACTGCTGAGGGCCTGAAGGTAAAATGAAATGATAAGCCAGTCTTCAAATTCCATTTAACATTTCCGTTTTTACATAACTATGAATATATTTTGAAGAAATCAGGGGATGGGGGAATAATGTTCATAATACTAAAGTCTAAAAGGTAAAGGCCCCAGATTCTATTGAGCAGGCCCCTACATAAAATGAAAAGAATCGGTGAAGAAATCAATGGAGGTGAGAGGGAAAGAGAGAAAACTGAAATATTATGAAAACTGTTAATGTATTATAAATTAGAGTTAGTTACAACAGAATTACACAGTAGGGTATTTATAGAGAGTTCTAACTACATAAGTAGTTAGCTTAACTAACTAACTCTTATGCTGAGTCAGCAATGACTCAGCTGTATCTACTATACACTATTAATCAAAATGATCATTATACTATTATTCTTGAAAAGAAATTGTTTTTATACTTCACTTACCCTAGAGCAGAAGAAATCCATTCCCTGAGTGTTCGGGCATTCAACATGGTTTCAGCGGTCGTAAAAGTCTTTGAAACAATCACCACTACAAAAATAAAAAGAATTCCAACAGTAAATCACACAAGATGGATTCCCAGTCTCTTAAGTCAAATATCAAGTAAAAAAAGGAAAGTCAAAATACGTATGTACCTAGGGTTGTTTCAGGATTTAATCCTGTGATGTTTCTAGCAACATCAATTGGATCAACATTTGCAAGACTGCACATACAAGAATATAAAGGAAGAGGTTGATTTCCTGATAAGTTTAATATACTGAAGAGGTTGATCATGTCACCATTATATGAGATAAAATAAAAATAATAAAGAGGGGAGTGGGGGAGATCAAGAGTAGCTTGTATAGACAGATTCCTGTAGTTTACTTAGAATTAGAAGGCAACAAACCAGACTTCAAAAACCAAAGCGATATTGGATACTTACAAGCGTAGCTGACGCCCTCTTGCAGATTCAATTGCTTCAGGATCTGTAAGATGTTATAAAAACATATTCAGCACTTCTACTTGCTAGTAGATAACATTCATGCTTCTTGTGTTCATATACATTTAAAACCATGTAACCCCATTGCCCAGAGGCTCCACGCTATGCACAGGTATGGGGGAGGGATATTGTACGCAACCTTACTCTTGCATATGCAAAGAGGCTGTTTCCGAACCCATGACCACCAGGTCACCAAGACACAACTTTACCGCTGTGTCAAGGCTCGCCCTCTGTGTTCATATACATTTGTACTAAAAAAAGTCTACAAATATAAGGAGAAGAAAAGCGGATAATTTGAATGTCACCAAGAAACTAGAAAACATCAGCAACCTGTTTGAAGAGCTGTGTGCACAAATAATGGACCTAAGAAACTGCCACCAATACCAACGGCAACGACATCCTTCAATTCCTTTCCTGTAGCTCCAACCTACAAAAATATAATTTATACTCTCAACTCAAGTTCAACAATGTCCATATACAACTACTGGATAGTATATTACCCAAGATCCACTTCGGACCCGCTCAGAGAACTCCTGGATCTTGTCCAGAACGTTCCAAACATCTGGGACAACATTGTTTCCATCACTCTGTATAACAGCATCCCTTGGAGCACGAAGAGCTACATGAAGTACTGATCTATTTTCAGTGCTGTTTATCTGAAAGTCCAAGAAAAATTATAAAATAAAATGAGATAATTCAGAAAATGAAGCAATTGAGTCCACAGTATATACCACATCTACACTTTTGTACTACAAGGTTTCCCAAAGTAGAGGCAGGAATTTCAGAAACCGTTTAATAAAACTATAGTAGAGAGTAAACACCTTTATTACAAATGGAGCAAAAATTTTAAAATGCAGGTGACTATGCCATGAGCATATGTACAACTCATTGGATCAGTATACAGGCACTTACATGCTCCCCATTGTACATTCGGTTTATCTTTTGCTTGAGGGATGCAGCCTACATCACATCCAGAGATATAATAATCAGATGATTGCATTTCAGTTTGATAATGAACCCTTTTTTTCCCTGAAGGTGGACATGCCTGAGGGCTGCCAAGTTGTCCAAATACCTAGAAGGAGTGAACTGACCTCTGCCAATTTGAAGAGTTTTTCCCTTGTTTCAAGAGTGGCTTGCTGCCTTGAGTAGTCCAATAGAATTCCATCAAATTCACTTCAAAGAATGCAAAAGTCAGAAGGTTATACATCAACACATTTCAATCACATTAGTACTGGCCCAATTTTTATAGCATAAAATATTTTCAAATCCTATAATGGTAATCTCCTAATTTTATTGTTACAGCTATAAAAGAATATAACATATTGTAAGATTATAGAGCTTCATATAGCAAGTGTCATACACCACCATTGACCGGGATCTCTCATCATCGCTCAATAAATCACGTAAATGAGTCTTTTCTACATCCTCAGCATGAACCTGCACGAAGGAGATGCAATTAATAGAATGTTTCACTATTTCTGCATTATAAATATATAAGAAGTAATTGTTTGTCACCGTTAACTCCTTCCATTGCTGAGTGTCACAGATGAGAGTAGACGAAGCCATTTGGAATTATGATTGATAGATTTTCCTGCACCAAGAAGTTTCCCCAATAAATTATGTTATTTTTCCAATTTTCTTTGAACAATTTCTTATCACAATCCTACAAGTTTACTTTTCTGCATCCAATAAAGCATGAAGAATTAAGAGGGAAGGCATGTATAAGTACATGAGACAAAACCAACTTTACTTAACATTCTTATTCCAAGAATGATAATTCTATTGTCTTCCATCTGTGTAAGGAAAATAAATTCCTAGGATAGAATCCCTTAAAAATTAAGAGGGAAAAAAAAAAACGAATTTTAAGCTTAGCTGATAGGATAAGTATGCTAACATTACTAAATAAAATAAAAGCAACTGCACAAAAGATCCTTATTCCAAGCAATTCTATTTGACAGGAATCCATATACTTTTATAGCATAAATATTGATTCATGAGAAATAAATAATTTTCTAGCAGAAAGCCATCGTGATTCTCTTCTGGTACATAAAATTATCATGATTTAATTCATTAAATAGTAGCCTCCTATTATGAGGTCAAGCTGTAGCATCCGTGCAATTTCCAGCATGATGAAAGAACTAACATATGGTAAAGGAGCCAAAGATTATTCAAAGACTAAGCTCATTTAACACAGAACCAAGCTTGTTTAGGCCAACAATTAACAAGCAACATGATAAAGCAGTTTTTAGCTACTAATTCAGCTAATCAACTGCTATTGAAAGCGAAAGAACAAGCACAGTCAGCAACCAAATTTTGAATCAAATCCATTTAAGCATTTAGTCAAGCACTAGCCACGCAACCAACACCTGGCTTTCTGAATAAATACCTAATAAGAGGGACCTTATATATGCAGTAGAGTCCTTATATATAATGCACAATGAAGTACTGCATGAATGGACATATAAGAATCCTAATCTACTGAATCACTCATGTTTTAATCTTCTACGTCCTAAGTTATTACAGGGAAAACTATGAACATAAATTTCTAAAAGAAATTTTCCACCACTAAACAGAACATAACACAAGCCCAAATGAAGTTTTATAACCAAAACCAACCCAATTGAATCAAAATATGCATTGATAAGAATCACACACACACAACAGATGCCAAATACCAAATGAGTAACTGAAAAAACCAAGAACAAAACAACAAATGCATAGCCTCAAAAGTCAAATCACAAAAAAGTATTTAAAAAAACATCAAATTAACAGAACAACCATGAAGACTAAAAAAACAACACTGAAGAACATGTAGATGCAGGGGACTCTGTTTCAAAAAAAAGGTTCAATGCTGCAAATGATAGCCAGAGCATTCAGAGACGTGACATTATTGTATTGGCAATAAGCGTGAAAACAGAGAAATGGGTTTGGTTCCAAACCTGAAAATGGAAGCGGCTTTGGCAAGAAATGAAAATGGGGTGTCTTAGAATGTGGTTTTTGGAAGGTAAAAAGATGGTGGCGATCACAAAAAAGCAAAGGTGGGTTGGAAGTTGAGACTAGCTTTTTTTTATTTGAAGCAATATTGTATGCGAAAGATTCAAGTTTTGTGGATGGAATTGCATTATTTCAAGCTCACGGGAATGGACCTTAAAACTCGTGATGGCACACAGATACGACCAGAGTGACGGCTAGTATCAAGTTTGTGTGTCTCAAATTGCTGTAATCTATTTACAGATTTTTTTTTTACTTATTTAACTCATCTAATTTCAAATAATATTGTATTTAATTTTATTTGTGTGCAAAATTTGCTTGAATAACTCATCGGGAGGGCATTAATCTTCGATTGAGTGAATTGTGAGACACTAGTGATAAAAAAATATAACACTGTTAAGATAGACAAAAAAAAATTCAAGTTAATTGTAATGCAATTATATTGCCTCCCATCTTTTTAATAAGAATAAGTGATAGTGTATTTTATGAAAAATTATTAGGTGATTTAGAATTATTATGTCATTCATGATATAGACTATCTAATAATTTAGTGTATTTTACACTATATAGCTTGTTTCTTATAAGCGAGATAATATTTTTGAAACTTTTAAACATATATTTAATTAAAATATGAGGTTAATTTTGATTGAAAAATAGAGGGATTTTGATATACTGTTAATATATAAAAAATAATAGTATTAAGTGAATATAAATAAATTTTAACTATAAATTTATTTAAAATAATTATTGTAAAATATGTTCATTTATCATTAACAAATAATATTAAAAGAATATTTATACTATAATTTTTATTTCTAATTAAATTCTCAAAATCTCATCAAAATCATGATCTTCAAGTATGCATAGAAATGAAGTCTCTCCGAGATTTAAAGCATGCATGAGAATCGATTGCAAAATTTATGGGTCAGTTTGTTTAAAATTATAAAAATCAATTTTAAAATAAGATTTAAAAATATTTTTTAATAAGTAGATAGGAATATTTTCTTAAATTAAGTTTAAAAAAATCATTTTTTTAAGTATAAGTAGTTTAGACAAACATACTAAAAATTAAAAATTGTTTATTTTATTAAAATAAACTATTTTTCAATAAATGAGTTTACACAAACTAATTCAATATTTGTGGCAAAAGTAATTTTATCAATAGATCATGATTCTTATTTTTATATTCATTTTATTTTTATCCATTAAATTTAAATTGAAATATGTGTTCCAACATTTTCAACTACATATCAAACATGTATTTACCATTTGCCATCAATAAATTTTCAATCTCTAGCATGCACAAAATTTCGACCTACTATATTCAATCAATAAATTTGTACAGCAGTAATAAAAATATATATTAAAATCCAATAAAATTCATATGCTATTTAAAAAAAACAAATATATATATATGGACAATTATAGGTCTTTCTTTTTTTAATACAAAATATCATCAACTATTAATTCTCCTCACATTTTTTTACTAACATATAAAAGTTTAAGTGAATTAGATCATTGGACTTATTAGACTAGGTTAGATCTTAAAATTCACAGAGTGCTTACAAATTACACATTAACAAGATTTTTACATTTTTATATCGATAATGAAAATCAAACCCACATCCTTTTAGGATATGAGTTACCTTTAATTAATCTCACATAAAATTAAACTTTAACATAGAATTTGATAACAAAAGTGTGACAAAAAGTTTTCATACAAACAATTCAAATATCATTTTTTTAACCACCATAAATAGAGTTTTTGGTTCCTAGGTGGAACCTCTAGGTAACCAATATGCTTTGACTCTTTGACTGTGATTAATTCTCAATTTGATGCTTAAAAAATTTTGCTTCTCTCAAAAGATGAATACGGTGATAATTAAACTCAAATATTCCCCTTAAACTTAACATGTATTATCATATGAGTTATACTCATTAACTATTGAGATAATACCATTTTAGATGTTTCAATTATTCCATCAATAAATTATTAATCACCACTAGACAACCATGTAGCATTACATTCCTTAAATGTGTTATAGATGTAATCAACCATTAATTGTTCTCAAGCTTTAAAGGATTGAGCATCCCTTAGAAAATACATTTCATCAATACCTGGAAGCGCAAAGTTCATCCTGCGAATGAAATATAGATTAAAGTTTAAGAATTAATATGATCTATATTAGGATTTAGAACACCTAAATAATAGCATAATGTGCTCATAAATTCTGCGTACAACTTGAAGATATCTTTTTTTAGCGTAATTATTTGATCTCGTAGAAATGTGTATATAAAAATGTGATTTGATTTTTACAAACAAAATCTTCCCCTTGATTTCTCATTTTTTACATATTGACTATTAGATGAAACAATGAGTCATCAAAGTAAACGTGAGTCAAGTAGTAATCTTATCCTTCTTTAAATAGACAGATAACCTAATATTCAACCATCATATATGTTAGGCTTATTAGTTCCTGTATGCAAACTCAACACGCTTACCTATTGGGCTTGACTGAACAAACATATAAAAATATGATTATTTCCAAAGCACGAAATGGATCACTTAATTAAACTTTGGGTTCACGGAGAAAATAATATTAAGTCATACATTTAACCCATATTTTAATAAAACAAAATATATCAATTAAATGAAGGACAAACATAGAAAATTCTAACAATAAGTACTAGTCTACTAGAGCCAAAAATAAAATAAAATTTGTAAATATATCATTTAATAACTATGTACAATTTCCTTAACATCCTCTTTCAATTCATATGCGTTTGAGCGTTGACTATACAAATCTTACTAATTCTTCTCTGAAGTGCTTCTTAGTTATGACGTTCTAACCCACCACACGACTAAATCAACTTTTTTGTAGACATGCATGAAGTTATCATGCCCGAAATAAACTTTATAACTATAATTTACGTCAATCATCCCTAATATTCTTTTGAGTTAAACAACAAATACGAACAATCTCGATTTTTCCACCAATTAGGGTTTTTTTTTTCTTAATTACCAAATGAGGAGTGGGTTTTTCTTTAAGTACCACATGACACGATTTCTATTTTATTTTATTTTAAAAAAAATATTTTTTAAAAAAATTCATTTAGAAGTCATACCACCTAACACAATTTTTGAATGCATGTTTAAAAAAATGAAAAAAAAATAAAAATAGTGTTGAGTGGCACTATTTATCCCATTTAGTAATTTTTTTAAAACTCACCCCATTTGATAATTAATACAAAAATCTGCCCCAATTGGTGAGAAAACCAAAAATCTCACATAGCTCAAAATAAAAACCAGAAAAATAATACTCCCAAAATGGTTGGAGAGTAAATTGATGACCATTTATATAATACAATGTTTTCCCAAATGGTTGGAGGGTAAAAGACCATTCATATAATAATGAAGTGGAAGTGAAAATTGAATAGCAAAGGGATTGGGGAGGGGAAAGCGTTTATTGTTAATACAAGACAAAAATTTACCAATAAATCCTGACGAAAGAAGTTTGTCTATGGCATAAAACATCGTTGGTGAGTAAAAAGCAAACCACATTTTCACAAAAATACAAATCACTCGATGGAGAGTACTCTGTTCAGTAATTCTCTTTTTAAATTTTATATATTTGTTATCCTTCTCAAATCGTAATCACTTCTATGTTTTCTTTACTTAAGAATTACTCCATAGACAGGCCATATCCTCCAAAATATCTATAAGTTATAGCTTTTTGGTAATAAAACAGTGACCGATTATTGTTAAAGCAGATAAAGTAGCTAGCTGTCAGCATAATTAATTGAAAATTCGAACTTAAAATTCTAATCTAGCTAACAGTATTACAAACCACAACATCTTCAAATTTCAAAAGGAGAAATTCGAACTTATCTTCTTTTCAAAATTAATTGAAACAATATAGTTAATTAATTAATTTTTTATATTCATTCAATTCTTATATTATCGTTCGTGTGTGTATATATATATATTGCCTTGTTTTAGCATGCAATTCATCAAAATGTGAGTGAACTCCTAAAATATGTGTCTAGCTTTAGCATATGATCAGGACATAATAGAAGAGCAATCAACAATGACACAAGGCCCACACCTTTTTGCTTCACCAACTTACATTTGAATATAACTTTTAAAGGGACTGATTTTCATGCAGAGCAAGCTATCTTTCATATGGAGCCACACCTTTTTTAAAAGGAGTAATTTTCATTAATTAACTTTTAAGTGTAAGCTTTGTTTAAATTTCAATAAAAATATTAATATATACAAATGACTTAAGTTATTAATAAGTTTGAACACAATCGTTGAAGAGCTTAGTGTTATCATTCTCTGTTTTTTTAAGAAAAAACTTGTGAAAGGTATATATATAACACTTAATACTGTGAGTAATAACTAGTTTCATACCAAGAATATATTATGGGAACCCATTAGTACTAAAAATCAAATATATTTAACCAATCATAACTAAGCAGTAGTTTAACTAATCTTGCATGCATGCAACTTTTTGACAATAATGTCTGATTTTGATCATATCAATTAGGTATCAAAAATTTCATTTTTAATTTGATGGAATTTATAGCGATGCTACGGAACGTTTTGCTTATAGCCATGACTCCTATATCTAGAGTGTTTATGGCAGAAAGTTTTCGTGGAATCTTACCTACCATACAAATACAAATTGCATGGGGTAAAGGTACTAAAGCATAACTTGCGATGTTGCGATGGTACACGTGAAAATTTGACAACGTAAGTATTGAGAAAACATTTCATAAATTTGTTTCAAACTTAAATGATCGAACCATAAGTCACGACGACACTAGCGGATTTAAGACCCAACATTTGAAGGCCAAAGTTACAAATAATAATTTCAATGCAAATTTTTCTTCAAATTGAAAATTCAGAGAGATGTACTTTTTACACACCCGGCTTTTTTATCGAAAGGGGGCATTTTTAAATTTTAATTACTATTTGGGAATAATTTTTAAATAAATGATCAAATGGAGGTAAATTGTAATAGGTAATATATTTTTGTTTTTTTTTTTTTTAACTAAAGTTGTAAATTTCTTTACAATACTGTGTATTTCTTTTTTTTCAGATTAGCACTTTGAAGTCGTAATAGCTTTCTAATTTTTTTTAGAGACTATATTGAAGTTGGAAATATATTTACGGCTTTTATTTTTTTAAAAAAAAATTGTAATTCAGGCATGTTGTGGAAGATGTAGTAGATGCACTCAGCACTCAGGCATGAAGCGGAAATTTGTGGCCTCTCCCCAGATCAGGAGGTAGAGGGAGACGTAGAGCATCTCACGGCGGAGATCGTCGTTGGCGCCCAGCGGCGGGCGGTCGGAGATCCAGATATTGGACTTTTTTCCTAGGTAGGAGCACCACGAGGTGTAGTTTTTCAGGAGCTTCTTGCGGAAGCGGCGGAGCACACTGACGTCGAGCGTGTCGATGTTGTCCAGCTGTGGTGTGAGGTGCATCTGAACGTTGGTGAGGTGGAGGGCGAGGTGCTCGCGCTGGTTGCGAATGTTATCTTGCTGGAAGCCGAAGAAGAGCGCGTGCTAGTCGAGGAGGTCTATGTTCGGCTGCCATTTCCCGAACAGCGGTCTCCGGAGGTCTTTGACGGCGCGCAGCGCCGCCTCCGCCACGCTCACCTCAGGGAAGCGGAGGGAAGGGTGGTCCGCTAGGAGGTTGTGCACGGGGATGATGTTGAACGATTCTTCGTCACGGCTGGGGGCGGAGGATTCTATCCTTTATTTTTATATTAAAAAACAAAAACAAAAAGTTTAGAAGTAGTAAATAATTTTACTACTTAGAAGTAGTTCAATATAATCCATAAAAAAAATTGAAAAGATGATAGGACTTCTGAATTAGAAATCTTACAATATGAATTAGAAAAAAATACATTGAAATCTCGAAAAAAATCAGTTAAAAAAATAAAAATAAAAGTCATAATAATAATTTTTACAAGTTTTGAATTAGAAATGTTACAAATTATTATAACTTACCTCATTTGATAATTTATGTAAAAATTACTCTCTTCTGAATTACAAGTCATACAACTCATTACAACTTATCTCCATTTGATAATTTATTTAAAAATTACTCCTAAATAGTAATTAAAATTTTAAAACACCTCATTTCGATAAAAAAAAAAAAAAAAAGGCTCTGTAGCCGTTGTCACTAGCCAACTCAAAACCATAGGCATGGCTGAAGACAAACCCAGCCAGCAACTTCAGTCAAACAAACTCCTTTCAATCACCATCACAAATCACAATTGTGAAGAAAATCCAAAAATCAAAACATAAATTAACAACATATTTTTCTTTTCTTTTTCTAAATTAAAACCCCCAGGAATTTCACATTTAAGCCTCTCGTCATGCAATTTCAAATAAAGGCATCTAACCCAGTTAGATGTATACGTGTTATAAACTCTCTAGTACTCAATTCCTACTAATAAAAAGAATCATGCAATTAATTCCAACCAGTTTACTCGCCCATACAGTCTCAGCACTTTTTTTAATAATAAAAAGTTAAGTTAAATTCCTGGACTCATGAGGATCGGGTAAATTCAAAAGTACTTACAATGTGTTTGGAAACATGTCCTCATGCCAAGAAATCACGTCCAATTAATGAGGAAAAAACGTGAAAACTATAAATGGGAGCTTCTATAGGATCAAACAACCTCTTAGAGTTATTTATAAAGTATTACTAATATCGTAAATAAATTGTTGATACGAGTAATAGTAATCTTATTTAAATAAGATTTTGAATTTAAATTTTGTAAATGAAAAAAATATAATTAAAAAAGAAAAGAATTTTACTAAAAATGATAAAGAGTTTTTAGACATTGGAGTACATTGCTGAAATATGAAAACCCAATACGTTATTAGACACTTAATATACAAGAGAGATTAAAAAAAAATAGAAATATGATAGAATAATGATATTTAGTACCAAATTTGATTGTGCAATGAGATGTATTCTATTTTAATTGAAAGATCATCTTGCTTTATTATGTCCTTTGAACAGGTGATTCTATCCTCCACCATTAGTCTAAAGAAGAGAGATTGAATTTTTCCATTGTTTGTTGCTGCTTGCGGAAGAGAAGAAATGACAAAGTCTGGAATAATTAATGCTTTCCAACCCCCTGGAATATCTTTCAAATTGGCTACTGAATTTGTATCAAATTGGCAAATGGCTCATAAAAAATAATCAACACATATACCTTCAATTATTCCAGCTTCTTTGGATTTGAAATGGTCACCATCTGAAGTAGATTTCTCTTTTACTAATAAAAATTAACTAATTAACAATTAATTTTGAACTTTTAAAAAGAACACCTGATTGAGATTTTGTATTGTAAATTTGGTAGCGGCATGTGCATCCACAATAATTTTGGTATGCTTTTGTGATTGCATAAACTACCTTGAATGATAAACTTCCACCGACAAATGATTATGAGGCAGAAGGAATGACGCTATTGGAGGCACTTTCTTGTGTATCATCTATGATACTCATATTTTACCGGTTAATGTAGGGATAAAAAAAATTGTACCTATTACATGTGGGTATTCAACTAAACTATTTATATTCTGTCTATGATGGATTTTATTTATGGATGTTGATTTTTTTGCCATCTCTACATATAAGTAATAGAAGAAAAATTCAATGTCAAATTATATATACACATATATTTTGTATTTCCTTTTTTAGCATTCTCTACCAATTCATTTGTGATGACCGTGGACTTTACCAACCTTGCCTTTAGACTCTTTTTTAAAAGTGTTTTCACGTTCCAACCCATGACACGGGCACACGGCTAAATATAATCATCTTTTGGCAAATAAAAGACATTTGAAAAGTCGACTTCATAACTATAATTTACTTTTGCATTAAAAAAAAGCTATAATTTACTTTAATCTCCTTGTAATTTCCTTTTGGGTTAAACGATTAAGATTAAAAAATCCCTCAGTTCAATAAAGTTATAACGACCAGATATGTTATATATTACCATGCATGCATGACAGTACGAATATATGTTATATATTACCAATTTACCGTGCATGCATGATATAGCACGAATATTGTTAATTATCCCAATATAGTTGGAGAATAGATAACCATTCATACAATGAAGTGGAAGTGAAATTGATCGAATAATTATAAGGGGGTTTGTTATCAGCTCAGCCCAAGTTAATGCACAAGACGTCAATCTAATGGAACACAACTCAACAGCTATAATAGAATTAAGGACTAGAAGAACAATTCAAATGTCTAAATACTTTTCTGATTATGTAATTGGCTAATTGTCTAAAAATTCTATGCTGTCAACATTTAATTACAGGAATGACCCTATTTGTAACAAAATGAAGTTGATAGTTTGTTATCTAGACAATGAGAATCAAAGAACAGTATATGAATATGAAGTGAATTCTCTCTCTCATCTTGCTATTCTCTCTCTTCTCTCTCTATCTCTCCCTTCTCTAAATTTCTGGATATCTCTCTCTGGTTACAGGGTTGGAGAGGTGAAACCGTGGAAAAGGAATAGCCACATATTATATTTTATTTTTTACCTTGTCTTATAAATTGTCTAGCTTGTAATTGTCTTGTAATATCAAGACAAGAATTTACCGAGAAATCCTGACAAAATAGGTTTCTCTAAGGCCATAAAGCATCTGTGAGTAAAAATCACATTGCATGCGATCCAGCACGTAGGGTACATGTTTCACAAAAATACAAATCCGTCATTGGAGTACTCTACTCAATAATTCCTTTTTAATAGTATAGTTTTTGTATAATCCTTCACAAATCACAATCACGTTGATGTTTTCTTACTTAAGAATTACTCCATAAATACACGGGTCATAACCTCCAAATTAATTAAAATATACACTATTATAGCTTTTAGTAATAAAGCACAGCCAATATATAGTTAAATCAAGTATAAACTATCAGCATCACGCATCAACATCTTAAAGTTTTATTCTAGAAGAAGATCTTAAAAGGAAAAAAAATTCGAACTGATCCACTTTTCAGAATTAATTGAAACAATATATTTAGTGAATTAATTGTTTATATTCATAATTCTATTGATCATAAACATAAAGTTTCAAGCTTGTAGCATATTCTTGAGTTGCTATTTCTCTATCTGGTAAGTGTAAAGATTTTGTGAGTTTGGTCATGTAAACTAAATCATTTTGTTTACAAGTGTGACTTATTACCTTAGCAAATCAAAGTGAAAGATTAGAAAGTGAGGTAGCATGCAACTAAATCAAAGTATAAGTGAACTCCTAAAATGAGTCTAGCTAGCTCCAGCATATATGATCAGAACATAATAGAAGATCAATCATCAATGACAACAAGGCCCACACCTTTTTGCTTCGATCACCAACTTAATTAAACATTTGAAGATAACATTTAAAGGGACTGATTTTTTATTTTCATGGAAAGCAGAGGTTATCTTTCAAATGGGGACAAAAGACTAGAGTTACTATCTTCCAATATTAACTTTAAGTGTAAGCTTTGGTTAAATTTCAATTAAAAAAATATTAATACATGCAGATGCCTTTAGTGATTAGTAAGTTTGACTGTTTGAACTTATGTGGTGGTTGAAGAGTTTTAAAATTAATGTTACGACTCTATTTGTTTTAAGGATTACTAATAAGTACTTTTGAGTAATTATATATTAGTTTCACACTTTTTTTTTTGAAAGGCGATTAGTTTAACACTATGAATATGAGATACCCTAATATTTATGAAAATCATAATTAGGTAGTAGTTTAACTAATCTCGCATGGTACTAAAAGGCACGAATCTCTCATGATTTCGGTCATATATCTACTCAATTGACAACTAGGTATAGAATAATTTCAATTTTGGTGGTATTTATAGCAAATGTATATTGCATGGGATAAAGCCGTAAAGGTATATACCTACTCTTATCTTGTGATGAACGTAGCCAGATCACGTGAAAATTTAACAACTTAATTGAATAACAAATTATATCTGATGATTTTTTTTTTCAAATTGAAACGATAGGCTGTAATTACAAATGATAAATAGCGAAAATCAGAAATTGCATTGCTCCAAACATGCTAAATGATGATTTTTAGGGTTGGAAATTTCAAATAACAATAAGCATGATTTTACGAACTGACATATACAGGGAGGGGACACTTTTAAGAAATATGTTTAGATTCGCATTGGATCATTCAAAATATGTATATTTTTTATTTGTAAAAATTGACAATTTTTTCATAAAATTTATTATAATTCTTTAATTTCACCTAAAGAGTTAATTTTAGATTTTGTGCGAGTTAATATTTCAACTAATATATATGGTGACAGAATAATAAGCATTATAGCTCATAGTTTCTCTCTCTCTCTCTCTCTCTATATATATATATATATATATATTATAAAAGAATGATAATTATATTATTGAGAGATAATTAAGAATTTCTCATAATTTCAAGATCTCGATTGGCTTGTTGGTATCGCACCTGTCACATTTACAATTAAATGTCAATATTATTAATTACAAATTGAAGAATTCTCTACCTAGACATGAACCTGTGCCATTAATTAACACGGTCTTCCTTTGCACCTGCACATCTGCCCCTTCTTTGAATACATTATTTTAGTTTCTAATGCAATCATCAGAGCACAAGTACCACTGGTCATATGAGTAATCAAAATTAAGCTAGAAACTTCCATATATTTTAATCAAGTCCATATAAGAAAATGAGCTTCTTGAACAATCTTTTGCTTGTCAAATAAATCTCCTCTGAAGATGATGTTGTTACTATCTTTCCACATAGCTAGACCACACCAAACCAATCCAAACACAAATCCATTTATCACTAGCTTTTTTCCTCTCATTAATAATAACATGTTGCAAAAAAGTGTTCTTTAATAGAACCAGGGAATACACCTTACACTTCACATCACTAATTATAACACAAATGTCACACTTGCAATGCATGTCTACACCAAAACGAAGAATGTAGTAGAGATTCCTCTTCCACTTTGCAAAGGAGACAAAGCCAAATTCCATAATTGTTGGTAATATTTTTCTTTTTAAGGTTATCTCCACTTGATAAACAATCTCTAAAAAGCCTACATAGAAAATATTTTATTTTTGGGGGAATTTTTAGAGACCACGTGTCTTATAAAAAAATTATTTTGAGATTCAAAGTTATCAATGTGTAAATAAAATGAGAATTTAATTTAAATACTAATTAAAATTATGTACGAAAAACTAATACAATAAAGACTATTGATTAAAAATACATCAAGAGTAAATAGTTTATATACTAACAAAAAGTAAAATAAATTATATTATTATTCAATTATAAACTATTATATATATTTATATCAAAAAATATAAAAAAATGATATATGATAAGTTTTTTGATTTTTACAAAACATATTTTAAATATTATACCAATCATG
>PYAF01002764.1:265111-291440 GCA_007407185.1 Glycine tomentella
ATAACTTATGCATGGTAATATTAATTGAATACTAAGGGTATGAACGATGAAATCCAATCCTACGCTCTTTAATTAATCAAACTCGTTCTATTTTCAGTAATCATTCGTAATTTTTCGTACTAGATTTATTATTTCCGTTTCTTTTGAATTTACGTAATTTCTAGTAATCTATAATCACATGCAACTTCGTTCAAACTCACTGTATATAAACTATTAAACTGTTAAAACTTAATTTGAATTAACTGAGTAAAAATCAAGTCCCTGTGGAGACGAACTTTTATAAATTTTATAACTTACAACGACAATTGGTACGCTTGCCAAAAGTTTAACAGTAATCACTACTATACCAAACAGAATGATGAGTGTGACAGGTTGGATTAAGTGGAAATATTCAAAAGATGGAGGTTACTCTGTAAAATCAGGATATCATGTGGCATGTATGAAACATAACCCAGTGGAATCAAGCTCAAATCCTAAAAATGAGATATGAAACTTAGAGTGGAAAGGAAGGCATGAAGAGTTGTGTCGAATATTCTGCCAGTTTCAACAAGCTTGGCAAGAAAAGGAATCGATTTGGATCAAAGTTGTTACATGTCCAGAAGTAAGCGGGTTTTGGTTTACTTCTACACTTGGTTTGCGGGTTGATGTGAGGGAAATTGAAGATTTTGGGGATTGGTAAGGAAGATGTGTTGGAACTATTAGTTAATTTAGAATTGAAATATATCCAATTGCACAAGGGTTAAAATCTGAATAGTCAAGAGGAACAATATAATCTACTACAACTGTACAAAAACAATTTAAACAGAACTTGTATGATAAGTATGAATCAGAAATAGATGCAAAGAGATGAAAGGATCCGAGCCCAACAATGTTGTCTCCTTAAGACAATTTGTTCCCTCCAATTGATGTCAAAGGTTGATGAATAATTGTCTCCCATAATAGAACGGATCAACGTCTGAAGATTGATGGCACTTCAAATCAACAGCCCAAACGAACAAAGCTAATGCTTGAGAACCACAGAGTTATGTGATATGGAAATGCACTAGTATCTAAGCGAGAATATCAGAAAAGATTAACTATCAAAACTCTATCAGTTTTTCTACTTCCTATTTTCTGACTGTCTCTGTATCTATTTATAGACAACAAACAACCATGTTGAAGAGTTGTCGGCAAACCATCGCGACTCTTGGCGATGAACCATCGTAACCGTTGGTTATCGAAGTGGTTAGGAGCAGTTATTTTTCTAACCTTTCCCAAGAGCGGTTAGGAGTAGTTGTTATTTTGAATTGTTAACCGTCTCTTATTTATAACCCATGAAGTTTAAACAAAAACTCCAACAATCCCCCACATGAATAAGAGATGAATTCAACATGACTAAATGCATATGAATATGTATGCAAGTTTGATTCCTCGGCAAGAAACAATTGCATCGAGATAGGTATGGGTTACCTTTGAACCTTCTCTAGTGTAAACCTATCGGGTACACTAGGTCAATCGGTGGTCGTGATGCCTTGAACCGTCGACCTTTATG
The DNA here is from genome assembly GCA_007407185.1 of Glycine tomentella. NCBI lineage: Eukaryota > Viridiplantae > Streptophyta > Magnoliopsida > Fabales > Fabaceae > Glycine > Glycine tomentella. The sequence goes on from PYAF01002764.1 coordinate 266,643, forward strand.
GTGTATACCGAGACAATAGGAGACACACAATTGCTTCTCTAGCATTGCTCGTCCTCATTGTTGTGTCCATTTTGGCCATGGACACCTTCCTGGTTCTGTAAGTGTTGTAGAGAATCGGCCTTTTCAAGTTCTCAATGAAGCGGCCCTCACTTCACACTCACATAGGTGATTTCTTGTGATATACCTCCACATACATCATCTGAACACATCAGATTAACAAACCATTAAAAGTCGTTATGCTTACCCTCATATACAATGTATTGTCATAGGAATGAGTATGAGTTTAAAAACTCCACAGTGTTTAACAGTCGATCATGACTTAGTTGTCTCTTTGAACCTAGTTCGTCGGATCTCCACTCATCAAGGTAGAGTTACCGCGATGATCAACAATTGATAGGCCTTAAACTCATTCCTTTCGACAAATTTTCAACTAACTCTCTAGAAATCCCTTTAGTTAATGGATCCGCTATGTTCTCTTTAGACATCACATAGTCTATTGAGATGATTCCATTCGAGAGTAGTTGTCTAACGGTATCATGTCTACGACGTATATGTCTAGACTTGCCGTTATACATGATGTTCTTAGCCCTACCAATGGTGGCTTGGCTATCACAATGTATGCCTACAGCTGGTACTGGTTTTGGCCAACTGGGAACATCTTCAACAAAATTACGAAGCCATTCTGCTTCTTCACTGGCTTTATCTAAAGCGATAAATTCTGCATCCATAGTAGATCTTGCAATGCAAGTCTGCTTGGACGATTTCCAAGATACAGCATCCCCACCAAGGGTGAACACATATCCTCTTGTAGATTTAGTATTATTAGAATCGGTGATCCAATTTGCATCACAATATCCTTCAATAACTGCAGGGTACTGTTCATAATGCAAACCAAAGTTTTGAGTGTGCTTTAGGTATCCTAAAACTCTTACCATAACTTTCCAATGATACACGTTTGGATTACTCGTAAAGCGACTCAACATGCTCACTGCATAAGCAATATCAGGTCTAGTGCAATTCATAACATACATAAGACTTCCTAATACTTGAGCATATTCCTTTTGTGCTATAGCTTTGCCAGTATTCTTCGATAGTCAAAGACTAGAGTCTATGGGATTATTCACAGGAGTTATATTTAAACTCTTGAATTTTTCAAGAATTTTAGCAATATAGTGAGCCTGTGATAGAGCCAAACCTCTTGATGTTCTATGGATTTTGATACCCAAAATAACATCTGCTCTTCCCAAATCTTTCATGTCAAATTTGCTGGCAAGCAATTGCTTAGTAGATTTAATCATTTGATTATTACTACCTATTATCAACATGTCGTCTACATAAAGACAAACTATGGCAAACCCTTTATTAGTATTTTGAATGTAGACACACTTGTCACATTCATTAATTCTAAAACCATTCGATAACATAACTTTATCAAACTTTGCATGCCATTGTTTTGGAGATTGCTTTAACCCGTAACGGGATTTAATTAAGCGACACACTTTTCGTTCTTGTCCTGGAACAGAAAACCCTTCAGGTTATTCTAAATAGATCTCTTCTTCTAGGTCTCCATTTAAGAATGCTGTCTTAACATCCATTTGATGTAGTTCTAACCCATACAACGCTGCTAGCGCGACTAACATCCTAATGGATGTAATCCTTGTAACAAGTGAATAGGTATCGAAGTAGTCGAGACATTCGCGTTGCTTATAGCCTTTGACTACTAGCCTAGCTTTATGTTTATCAATAGTGTCATCTTCCTTCATCTTCCTTTTGAAGACCCACTTACTTCCTAGAGGCTTAGTGCCAGAAGGAAGGTCTGTCAATTTCCACGTGTGATTTGACAGGATGGATTCAATTTCACTATTGATAGCCTCTTCCCAGAATGGTGCCTCTGGGGACGTTACAGCTTCTTTATACGTCTGAGGCTTATTTTCTAACAGATATGTTAGAAAATCAGGTCCAAAGGATGTGGTAGTCCTTTGCCTCTTACTACGCCACTAAGGTATCATTTTCCTACAAACACATCATTCTTAGTAAGTACAAACTTATCAGAAACAAATACAAGTTTAAATCCATTCTTGCTCAGAAGGGATCCAGACACTAAGTTCTTACGAATATCAGGCACATGAAGCACATCATTAAGTGTCGCAACCTTGCCAGAAGTCATCTTTAAAGCCACCTTTCCAATACCTTCCACTTTTGAAGTAGAAGAGTTGCCCATATAAAGTTTCTCATCATTCTTCACAGGGGTGTAGGAGGGAAACATCCACTTGGATGAACAGACATGCCTAGTGGCACCGGTATCCACCCACCACTCTTTAGTGTCCCCTACAAGGTTACACTCCAACACCACCACTGTTAAGTTGAGATTTTCAATTTCTCCACAAGCGGTATCAACCAAGTTGGCTTGAGTAGTCTTCTTTTTGGATTTCTGTGACTTTTTGCAATCCTTTGCACGGTGGCCAGGATTACCGCAATTGTAGCAATTGCCTTTGAACTTTTTGCCTTTACCTTTGCCTTGTTTAGCATTTCCAATATCGGAATATTTCCGTTTCTTGGACTTTGATCCCTCTTCAACAACATTAGCCCTAGAGACCATAGGATTGTTGCCAAATTTCTTTTCAGCAACTTTGTTGTCTGCTTCTATCCTTAATCTTATTATCAGATCTTCAAGTGTCATCTCCTTGCGCTTATGCTTGAGATAGTTCTTGAAATCCTTCCAGGATGGTGGTAATTTTTCAATAACCGCAGCAACCTGAAATGATTCACTCAGGGTCATCCCCTCAGCATGAATTTCATGCACTAACACTTGAAGTTCCTCCACTTGACTCATCACATTCTTAGAGTCTTCCATCTTGAAGTCCAGAAATTTCCCAACAATGAATTTCTTCAAGCCAACATCTTCGGTTTTGTATTTCTTGTCTAGACTATCCCACAATTCCTTATTGGTTTTTAAAGTGCTATACACATTATACAAGGAATTGTCTAGACCATTGAGGATGTAGTTTCTGCATAGGAAATCAGAGTGTTTCCATGCATCAACCTTCTCTTTATCATGTTCGTCTCCTTCTTTCAACTTCGGAGCATCTTCCTTGAGAAAACGTTCCAAACATAGGGTTGTCAAATAGAACAACATTTTCTGTTGCCAACGCTTGAACCCCATTGAATTTTTCAGGCTTTTCAGCAAGAGTTGAAACAGAGGGAGCCTTGTTGTTGTTGACCAAGTTTGCACTTGTCGAAGTCATTTCTGTTACACAAACAGAAACACTGATTAATCACACAGATTAATCGTTCAAAGTACAGAGAGTAGACAACAGTATATAATACACAAAGATAGAATATACTGAACCCAGATTCAAAACAAATTGTCTTAAGATTGTTGGAATTATTAGTTAATTTAGAATTGGAATATATCCAATTGCACAAGGGTCAGAATCTGAGTAGTCAAGAGGAACAATATAATCTACTACAACTGTACAAAAACAATTTAAACAGAACATGTATGATAAGTATGAATCAGAAACAGATGCAAAGAGATGAAAGGATCCGAGCCCAACAATGTTGTCTCCTTAAGACAATTTGTTCCCTCCAATTGATGTCAAAGGTTTGATGAACAATTGTCTCCCAGGATAGAACGGATCAACGTCTGAAGATTGATGACACTTCAAATCAATAGTCCAAACGAACAAAGTTAATGCTTGAGGAACCACAGAGTTATGTGATATGGAAATGCACTAGTATCTAAGCGAGAATATCATAAAAGATTAACTATCAAAACTCTATCAGTTTTTCTACTTCCTATTTTATGATTGTCTCTGTATCTATTTATAGACAACAAACAACCCTATTGAAGAGTTGTTGGTAAACCATCGCGACTCTTAGCGATGAACCATCGTAACCGTTGGTTATCGGAGCGGTTGGGAGTAGTTATTTTTCTAACCTTTCCCAAGAGCAGTTAAGAGTAGTTATTATTTTGAATTGTTAACCGTCTCTTATTCATAACCCATAAAGTTTAAACAAAAACTCCAACAAGATGTATAAGAGGAGTGGAGGATGAGGTTGGGAGAATGCTTTTGACGATGCTTTGGGCTATATGGCACAAGAAACTAGATTGTGTTCCAGGGAACACACTTGTAATGTAGTCAGGTGGTGATTAGGAAAATGCTAAACAATTTGAAGCAGTGTAATCAAGGGAAAAATGTCCAACATCATATTTCGAATGAAGATACCGCATGGAAGGCACCTATAGCTGGTTCATATAAAGTCAATTTTGATACTTTGTTGAGGAAAGGCATTGGAGTAGGATTCTGGTTGATTGTCTGAGATTCTAAGGGTCAAGTTATTGCTGCAACAACTAAGTGCTTTGACTTGAATTTATCAATAAGGGAGGTTGCGACATATTTTTTTCAATGGTCAATCACAAAGGTTGTCAAGTTGTGCATTAGTCACAGTTTATGAAATAGATTGCTTGAAACTATTGCAATAGTGGAAGAAAAAATATCAGTTGGTGGAGAACTTTTCCACGATTTGGTCAGTGATTGCAAAGATTGTTACCACACAATCCACCCCAAGTGTTATGTTTCACTATAAGAGTTAGGAGTTTAGTAGCTCATTCGCTTGGCCCTTGAGTTTGTTGATAATTGCTAGATAGAGGAGGTTCCCTTTCAGGTGGTCCAAATCTTTCTCGATGATGTAATCTCTTTGAACATTGTTGATCAATAAAATCTGGTAATTTTATCATAAAAAAGCTTATGATCCATTGGACTCGACTATTGGAGATTGAGAAAAGTACACTTTATTTTTTGTTCAAATATGATACTAGGAAGAGTATGAAGAATAAAGTTCATGATTCATTAGACTTGGCCAAGAAATTAATTTATTGTGCTTGACCTAATGGAGATCGACAGAGTTACAAATGTTAAATCACATTGGATGAAAATCTAAAATGAGACAAGAATTTATATTTAATATGGTCTGTTTGAATAAATTTATCTTAAAGCATTTTGAGAAGAAGAAAACAAACAAGAAAAAAATGAAATAAATATCAGCATAAACTAAAATTAGCTTACGTATAGATTAATAATCATCTTCTAAAGAAATTCTTATGAAAAAACTTATATAAATTAATCCAAGCATAATAATTGAACTAAAACAAGAAAATCCTAAGATCTAACAATATAGTACTATGTTCTTTTGCCTTCAAAAAAAAATTCAAATCAATAGAAATACTCAGGTCTAATAAAAGGAACTAATACCTTACAAAAAGACAAATCAGGGTTTGAATTTTTTTTAAAAGATATTCATATTTAATGTCAACAATTCATCAAACAAGATTACTTTTAAAATTTAAATACATATAAAGAAAAAAAAAAAAGTAACTCTACCAGCAGTCACCACCAGCAATTCATGTCGTGAGGTTACAAATAAAAATGGTGTGCTATTTATAAACCCAGGTAAACCATTGGCATCATTCACATTGGATGAGTAAAGAGAACCTCAGTCAAAGACCCTCATCCAATCAGAAACTCCAGTCAAACCAGCTCTTTTCAATCACCAAATCCCACTGTACACACCTCCAAAAACCAACAATTTCTTATTTTTCTTTTATTTTTTCTCTTTTTTCTCTTGATTAAAGTTAACCCCCCACCCACCACAGAATTCTACCTTCAATCAACTTCCTCTCACATTCTCTGCACTTTTTATCTCCGCATTTCCTCGCACCCGCCACAAGTCAATGGCACCACCTTCCCAAAAGGGCTAGACCCAAACCCCACCTTAAAAATCAAACCTTTCACACACCCCACAACCCGTTTTCCCTTCCATGGATCGCAACAACACCTTTTCCTCCTCGCTCCTTCTGTTAAGCTTGTTGGGGTTTCATTTCTTCTTTGTTTCGTCGCAGGTCGAAGACGACGTGACATGTCTCAAGGGCATCAAAGATACCCTCTCCGACCCTCAGAACCGCCTCAGCAACTGGCGCTTCGACAACACAACCGTTGGTTTCATCTGCGACTTCTTCGGCGTGTCTTGCTGGAACCAAAGGGAGAACCGCGTCTTAGGTTTGGACCTCCAAGACTTCAAGCTCTCGGGTAAGATCCCCGAGGCTCTAAAATACTGTGGAAAGAGCATTCAAAGGTTGGATCTTGCTTCAAATTCTTTCTCTTCGGAGATCCCACATGAGATCTGTACTTGGATGCCGTTTTTGGTTTCTATAGATTTGTCAAGTAACCAGCTTTCTGGGGCTATTCCACCCACAATTGATAACTGTTCATACCTGAATGAGTTGGTGTTGTCGAATAACCAGCTTTCTGGTTCGATTCCATTTGAGTTTGGGAGTTTGGGTAGGCTCAAGAAGTTTTCTGTGGCCAATAATAGGCTTAGTGGGACAATTCCTGAGTTTTTCAATGGGTTTGATAGGGAGGGTTTTGAAGGGAATAGTGGGTTATGTGGGGGACCTCTTGGAGGAAAGTGTGGTGGGATTAGTAAGAAGAATCTTGCTATTATTATTGCTGCTGGGGTGTTTGGTGCTGCTGCTTCATTGTTGCTGGCTTTTGGGTTGTGGTGGTGGTACCATTTGAGTGGGAAGAATAAGAAGAAGGGTTATGGGGTTGGTTCTGGTGGTGTTGGTGGTGGTGGTGGTGATTGGGCTATGAGGTTAAGAGGGTATAAGCTTGTGCAGATTAGTCTCTTTCAGAAGCCTATTGTGAAGTTGAAGTTGGGGGATTTGATGGCTGCTACTAGTAATTTCAGCGAGGAGAATGTTCTTTTCGCGACGAGGACAGGAGCAACGTATAAGGCTGATCTTCCGGATGGGTCCACACTCGCAGTGAAGCGGTTGAGTGTGTGTAGGATCGGGGAGAAGCAATTCGGGATGGAGATGAATCGGTTGGGGCAGGTTAGGCACCCGAATTTGGCGCCACTGTTGGGGTACTGTGTTGTGGAGGAGGAGAAGCTGTTGGTCTACAAGCACATGTCAAACGGGACGCTGTATTCGTTGTTGCATAGGAACGGTGGCAATGCGTTGGATTGGTTTATGAGGTTTAGGATTGGGTTGGGCGCGGCGAGGGGGCTTGCGTGGCTGCACCATGGCTGCCACCCTCCGATCATACAGCAGAACATTTGCTCCAGTGTGATTCTTGTTGACGAGGAGTTTGATGCCCGGTTGATGGACTTTGGGCTCGCGAGGCTCATGGCTTCGGACTCGAATGGTAGTTTTGTGAATGGTGATTTGGGGGAGCTCGGATACATTGCGCCGGAGTATCCTAGTACACTTGTTGCTTCGTTGAAAGGGGATGTGTATGGGTTTGGTATTTTGCTTTTGGAGTTGGTGACTGGGCGAAAACCTCTTGATGTAAGCAATGGCGAGGAAGAGTTCAAGGGTAGCTTGGTGGATTGGGTGAATATGCATTCTAGTTCTGGCCGAATCAAGGATTGCATCGATAAAGCCATATCCGGAAGGGGACACGATGAGGAGATTCTGCTGTTTCTGAAAACTGCGATGAATTGTGTGGTTTCTCGCCCCAAGGATAGATGGTCTATGTACCAGGTTTATCATTCCTTAAAGAGCATATCCAAAGAACAGAGTTTCTTTGAACATGATGATGAATTTCCCTTGATCTTTGGTAAGCCGGAAAACGAGGTTGCGGCCTAGTTCTTGAGGAAGCATTCAATATGAGACGCTGACGAGAGATTGTTCTCCCTGAGATTACTATTTTATTGTGGAGAGTTCACAGAGTGGTGCTAATGATTATGGTTTGAGCATGTCCATGGGTGACCCTAATCAGGTATAGTTGTATTGTATGATATATATAATAAACTTTCTGGTAGCTTAGGTTTTATGAGATCTTATTATTTGTTTCACTGTTTGTTGAAAGCAAATGCAATCTCTAATGATGTCCAAAATGTTTGGAATATGCTTAGGATTTGAATCCTCAACTCAAGTAAAAAAAATTGGGCATCTACTTGTGCTTTGTAAAGACATCTTCTCGTGATGTTTTATTCATTTAGATCTAATTGTTGGAATGTTTGAAGCATTTAATTTCTGTATAAATAATAATAATAAAAAAAGCTAGGTAAGCATTCGAAAGTTCATGGGGGAAATGATTTATTATTTTTATTTTACTGTTAATTTTGTGACATAAGTTTCCATGTAAAAAGATCTTGTTGAATTAGCACTTAATTAAATTGTTTATCCTAATGCATTTAAAGTTTAGCATTTAATATGGTATTATAAGAGCATCTTTAGTGCAAGATCTTGAATAAGGATCTTGAGTTCAAGATCTAATCTTCACTAGATCTCCCAATAAAGGAGTTGAAAAGATCTTAAACATGGAGGATGAGTTCTTGTAGAAGATCTTTTAAAATCCGCATATTGTTCAAAAAAGAATAATTTTTTTTTCTCTCCTTAAGATCTTAAAATGAGATCTATCATTAAAGAAAACAATGGAAGAGATCTTTAATCTCATTTGGCACTATGGGTCTAAAAAAAAAAAAGTAGTCTAAGATCTTAATTTGAGATCTACTACTAAAGATGCCCCAGATTTGATCTATTTGACAAGATGACTTTGAGCTCCAAAACCATGCATTTGAAACTTAACTACTACTACTTGCTACATGAACCAAAACAAATCCACCATTAACAATTTAAATTTGACTTGTCTGTACTCTAGAGAAATGTAATGATTATACTGCTAGAAAAATTATATGGATGTTTGAGAATCAAGCTAAGGATTGTTAGTTCAGAATCAAACGCTAGCTTGGTCTTTCCTTAAGCCATAACACTAATAGTGTGTTTGGATTAGATTTATTGTGAGAAGTAATCGTTTACTTTTTTCATGGTGAAGGTAATAGTTGTTTATACTTTTCCATGGTACCACCATGATTTTAAGGAGAATTGATTCATGGTGAACCAAACACAATGTAAATAACTGATAAATATTACAGTGTAGCAATCACCACGGAAATATTTTGGCAATATTAGCATCAGAAAGTAGAAAGAAAGATGCAAAGAATCTATGTGAATCTTGGGAAAGGATTCTCTAATGTGATAAATAATTTGAGATTGTCAAGTTCTATGATCCCATTGATCATTCTTTTAATTTTTCATTTAATATTATAAAAAATATCATATTAATAAAATTGAAGGGTTGATATCTCGTGTAGTACTAGTAGTGTTACTGCATTATTCCCTGGAACCATTGGAAAACAATATTTATTAATATTATATTTTTCTACAAATCCTCTTGTAAGTCTTTCTAACATTTTTTAAGAAAATAAAAATAAAAAATAATTATATTTAATATTTTGAGAACTTGAGAAATATTTGATATATTTTTAATTTAATTAATAAGGGGATTAATATAAAAATTTTGTAACAAAAAATAAAATTACTCTAATTCGTATTATCCATTAGCTTGTATAGGAATGTGTGATGTATTCGATAATTTAATTATTTTACTTTACAGAAATTTAGTTGTTGGACCGGTCCAACATAAATTGATTGAAGAAAAGACTATTTGTTACGCCTTGTCAATTTTTCTACGGAAAAATACAAAAGACATGAAAGTACAACTTATGATGTTGATTCAAGCTGTATTTATTTAATAGCTGAAATGAATACTTATTTAATATATTATCGTCGTTTAAAAACTTATGAAATAAATTTGACCACGATTTTTTAAAAATTTAATTAAAACAACCTATAAAAGTCATAAATCATTTTCATAGACATTGTAAAAGCTTTTTCAAATGTGCCTATTTAATTTAGAATGAGTTTAGAAACACATTTTACAACCAATAAATCATGTTTTTGATGTGAAAAACGTAAAAACTAAAACTATTGGTGTTCATTTGATGTAAAAAGTCAAGTCTCTAATCCTTTTCCAAACACAAACTTAGTATTTAATAAACAATAGGCAAACCATTTATCATAGACCCTAGTAAAACACTTTTGTCGTTTTACCCGTCACGTTTTGGCCAATTCAGACACATACTTCGTGTGTAAGGAATTTTCTTTGTTAAATTTATCTTATTAATAATAAGAGAATGGAAAATTAATCAATGTTCCTAGTTTAGAAAAGTAAAGGGTGATAGCAACTTATGTGGACCGTTGCAATCAACCTAAGCGATGACTTAAACAAGATGATTGAATCAATGACTTTGAGCCAATAAAAAAAACATAAAAAAACAATGACTTTGAACCTTATATTGCGTATTATGGGGGAGGAGTATGGAAATTTCACTTCAAATAAACAAACAATTGAAGGGTCCATGTTGAATCTTAATATAAGATTTATTTTTCTTCTTGAATGTAGAGTATTCTTAATCAAGAGGCAGAATTAATCTTTCGAGATAATTAAATTTATTTAACAAATTAATTTTGCTTAACAGATGATATTTCATACATATAAACTTAATAATCGAACTTCTGATTCTAAATGTTGAAGAGATATAATTATTTGTCAACCATAACACCACATTAACCCTAGAGGTTATGTGTTTCGCAAAAGTATGAGAATACACCGGCTTCATTTATCATATACAAAGATGATTTTTTCCATGGAGGAAGCCTAATTGATTAAATCAAGTGCATCAGTTATTGTAAACTTCCTAATACCTGTTTTTGATTCTTAAGGATAAAAAAAACAGATAATTTTTTCCAATTAGAACCCATAACACACAAGGTTGCTATTTTTCTTTATTCATAAAAGTCGAACTCAAATACTAGAAACTTTACAATAATTCACCCAGATTACTCAAGAAACTGAGCCTGCATCGTTGATATACTGATAATTTTATTCTAAGTAGTAAATATAGTCTTTTAAGTGCAATGCAGCCTCTGCTCCTAAGTTGCACTAATAGTAAGTACACAAGCCAGAATGTGGGACCCCCTTAGAGATCCACATGCTTTTGATAATTGAAAACATTGATATGTAGGACACTTTGTGATCCAATTGACCAGACTCATCTGGTTTTTGCATCTGCCAATATATTCAGAAAAGAGAAACAAGAACTGGCAGGGGTGAGAATCTGTCTCCCATGCAATGGAGGAAAAATGAAACAGATTCATAATTTTGAATCTCAGTTACTTTGGACCAAGCCACATCCTTCTCGAATCTATAGAAATCAGACTAGAAAGAAAAAGCAAAGATAAAGATAAAGCAGCGGGCAGAGATTGCTCCTTTGCTTATTTGGCTTTAGTGGGATACCTGAATTTGCATCATCTCCTTAATTGATTAATCTAAGATAATCATTTGTTTAGGATTTGAAAAATATGTGGTTTAAAAGCCTTTTTTTTTGTTGCTATTCATAGTGTCTAGTTGAAACCTATAATTGAGCAAGCAGTTATGATGTATGTTTTATGTTTATAATTTGTATGTTCATTTTGCCTTCTTAATTAGTAACTAAGTGGCATCACTATAGGTCCACATGGCATGGCAAACAAAACCCATGTTATTTTTTTATACAAGAAAAGGAGTTGCTTAATTGTATAAACTTTAAATTAAGGAAAGTGCTTTGTTGAATACAAGGCACTTAAAAGAGGGTGCCACCATAAAAGGAATTCTCAAAAGATTACTAAAAAATTAAAGCCTAATAATATGATGCATGGAGACCATGCCTTTATTTCTTGTGTACCGCTCCAAATAATCCAATTTGGAATGGTTTGTCTTGTTTTTTTCCCCATACTATATTCCTATCCACAAATCTCTCTCCCTCTCTCTAGATTTGAGTAGGGAAAAAGTAAACAGTATACTGTGTAGCCTTCAAAAATGTAGTCTTTCTCAAGGTTCTCACGTGTAATTTTTAGGATAAGAATGATGATAAAAACATATACCATTTCACTTATTCACGCATTCCTAGCTATGGCCATAAATTGCACATTTTTTTTCACTTCAAGAATTTAAGGACATAATTGAATTGCATCCAAAATTTGGTTACTTCATTTCCTAAGGCCTTGATTTACAACACCATCAAAGGTACATTTCAAAAAGAAGAAGAAAAAAATAGAGAACATTAAGGATCACACTTATAACCTCTCCAAAACACTGGCAATAATATGTAACAACATCATCTTATAGAACGCACTCTGGATTCTTCCACTAGAGAATAGCAAAAATTCTTCTATAATTTTTTCCTCACACTAGTTGTGGAACTTCACAATGCAATGCTCAGGCTTGTGTAGGTGGTCGTCTAGTTTTCACTGCTCTCCTGAATAATTCATCCATATACATTAATTACACAAAAATATTAAGAATATGAGAGAGACAAAGAGGTGAGCTAAACGATGTGATTAGAAATGAAATGAAATGACATGAAATTCCATGGCACGACAAGATGTGCAGTGCAAACAGGAATAGTATGATAATCATCATAATGGGTCCTCAAATATAGAGTATTTAACATAAAATCAATAGGCAGAAAATTGAATAAGACATGAATTTGGATTGTTAAATTCAAATGAGGCTAAAAGTAGTTCATGATCCTCCAATAAATTAATCAAGCTTTCCATAGAAAGGAAAAAGGAGCCACCGAATTCTTTTTTCCCCCCAATAACTAAAGTGGTACAGTTCTACACCCAATGTCTTTTTCGGTTTCTCATGAAAATAAGAGAAAGATTGTTAGTTAAAGAAGCTTTTGATAAAGAGTGAAAAATTATCAAGTATGAGTCCATCATGCTCCATCACCCCTTTAGCTAAGTGGCAAAAGAATTTGTAGAAGGCTATGCCTAATGTAACGAATAGAATGAAATTGCTTTCAACAATGTCTATTCTTGATTTAACCTATTCTGAACATATGAAAACCAGGCTCCTAGCACATTAGCCACAAAACCAAATTTGAAACGAAACAAAATTAAGACATCTTGGATTTTTCTTTTTATCTCTTGTTCATGCAATGTGTCTGGTTTCATATTAGACAACACGCATCTTATCATTTGTTGTTTATGCATTAATTCTCATTATTTGACGTGACATTGAAGTGAAACCTGAATGTTTAATACATCTTCAAATACACACTTCACATTTTTCACTAGTGTGTGTTCAGAGATGCATTGGACTCACACGTTCCACTTCAACTTCATGTCAAATAATGAAAATAAATGTAAAAATAACAAATAATTGCTTCTCTTAAGTCGCACATCACCTCGTCTGAGAAAAACGTGAAACCAAACATGCTATTATATATTTGCATGAACACAAGAAGTTAGGGCCCCAAGCCAGGATGGATTACCTTACTCTATGATCCTGCAGCTTTACCAAAACACTTAACGACCCACAATTCCTTTTTCTTTTATATTTTTTTTAATGTAGTAAGCCATGCAAATTACATGAACAAAAAACATCATAAAGTATTAATTTGATAAATGTGTGTACCTGTTGTGTATTGGATCAGGTCCATTTGGCACTCTTCTCTTGCTCACAATGAATAGTCCAGAATTTGAATGCAGGGCATGCCTCTGCATGCTAACCAACTTTAAATGCTTTGAGATAACATTCATTGGAACTAGCATTGTCCTCTTGGTTTGACGGTTCACTGAGATTGCAAGGAATATAAACCAGATGACTCCTAAAGATACCAAGGCTCCAAGAAGCAACTTTTTACAACTAATGACACCAACAACACCCATATCTTCACCCCTCTTTATGAGTTTGATTTTCCACCCTGTGCAAAGGTGTGAGAATGCTTCAGCAACATTGTGGTATTGATCACTCAAAGATAATATAAGAAGTATAGAGAGAGAGAGAAGAAAAGAAAAGAAAGAGTGCAACAGAGAAGGACCATCTGATTCCTAACTTGGCGGGCTTTAGAGAGACTGGTTCTATTTAAAGGCAGACACTAGAAATTGTTCTATATTGGGGTGCGTGTGAAAAACATTTCAATTCTCCTAAAGTATTATATAATTGAAATATATTGACATTGCAAAGAGTTTTTACAATATCACCCAATAATGAATTGTGATGTATTATAAGTATGTATTTGAAGTATATGAATGGGAAACCAAAAAAAATTCTCATGTGTAATAAGTGTGGTGTGTTTGAAACCAATGTTACAGTGTAGATCGACACTATCTCTACACATTCATAAGAAGTAATAAGAAGTAGATTTGACATTAGTTGGGTCTCTTGACTTTTATAATGGATGTGGAGACATAATATTGTTCCAAATACATTATAAAATTGTTAACTTTTTTGTAATAATTATTTTGAGAATATATTTAGGATGATTTTTAAATTAATCTGAAGTGTAAAAAACTTTATACTAATAATAATGTATCAAAATTAGACTCTAATTAATAACCTGAATAGAAACTAATGGAGTACTCAAAATTTACTGGTGCGTGTTGTGTGGGGAGAGGGAGGGAGAGAGAGAGAGAGATAGAAAATGGGAGTTGGGAGAAAGGGTGAAGAGAGCATGGACAAACATAAAAGGCCAACGAATCAGAAAAGTTAGTTATTTGAGCCTCTTTTGGTGTAAAAAAAGGTGTCCACATGAACTCTCTTTTACTGGGGTTGTGCATTTTCATGCAACTAGGAAAGGGGATCTCACTGTGATCTCCTCTAACTCTTAACTCTCACTGGGTTTGTACTTTGAAGGAATTAAATTGAAAACTGTGGCAAGTTAAGTGAAGTGCTGATCTTTGAACATGTAATGTAAGGAACAAAATTACAAATGCATCAGAATTATAATTTCAATTAAAGTTTAAATATATTAAAAGAATCAAGACAGTGACCCGCTTTCCCTGAAAGACATTATAGGATATATTTATCTAAGTCATAAACTTGCTAAAAGTTCAAACATCATTAAAGTGAAATTCAAAGCATCTTAAAATTACTATATATATATATATAATTATATATAATATATATATATATATACACACACATACGGTGCTTAAGTAGTTCAATCCAATCTATTTTCTGCCTCTGTTGTTTATTTTTTTAAATGTACAAATTGATTTAAAATTCTTTTCAGAATAACTCAAGAATCAAGATCTGGTTTTTCAAAGATTTTCAGAACATTAATTTAATCCTTAAAATATGAACGCATCATGATTTTGTCATTGGACATCTAGGACCAAAATGGGGTTACCCTTCTTTTTATATTTTTGTACAACTCTTCGAGAATCCCTGAAAACAAGGATTCAAAACTTGGAAGTTGGGGATACTTTTTTTTTTTTTTTTCATTGTTGCGGGGGGTTGAAGCATTGCATATGCGTTACATAGAATAAAGCTAAAATGACAGACTAGAGATTATATTACATACTAAAATATAGTTAGTTTAATTGAACAAATAATCATTTGCATACACTACAAAAGTAAAAAATAAAATAAAAATTACACTCTTAATCAATTATAAATCGTCAAAAATAAAACTTTTACAAAAATTAATAACCTTAATATATATGACAATTTATAATTACATATCAGTATAAAAAAATTACGCTGTCGACATAGTTAAATTAAATTGTTAACAAATGTCATAAATGTTTACATTTTGTCATCACTCTTAATTATAGAAATGTTATTTTGTTTTTTTTCTTTATTCATAAATATTCATATAAGAAATAATGAAAATAATGTAACATAACGTTGTTTTCATTATTTCTTGTATAAAATTTAAAAATATAATAAATAGACTATATAGTAACACCGTAAATAATTTATCAATATAATAAATTTGTTAAATTTTATGATAATTATCTTAAAAATCACTTTAACAAATATTTTGTGTTGAATAATGATTCATGATACAAGTGATCTAAAAAAACAATGTATAATTGTTTTACATATGTGCATGACGATTAAATTCTTTTTTATAAATGAAAACGTAATCGTGTTTCAAATGTTGATTCTAGTGGGCATGGTGTTTGAATTTGTCATTGCATAGTGTAGAACAAATGAATGCACCTTCAACGGTGAAAGTACAAGTCTAAATTCAATGAATGGAGTGTTAGTGGATGAGAAACTTTATGCCTCTTGTTTAGACCACTTGTTTTTTATCACGAGATTCATCTCGTTTTCTGTTTATCTTTTGCTGTTTGGTATCTTAATCAAGCTATCATGTTTTCTACTTGTAGATTTTCCCTCTTAAAAAGACCTATAAAAGCGTGTTTTGCATGGTTTATGTTTGGATGAAATCGCATTCGCACTTCAAATGTGTCTCGAATACTAGAATCACGTTTTCTAGTACAAAAGTGATTCTAACATCCCAGGTCCCACCCATAGAAGTAATATACATATTCTTTTATTTTAGAAATTTTATTTGTACACTTTTATATAACTTGCTTGCAGCTAAGAAAGAGGTTGGAAAAAATGAGTTATAAAAAGATATTAAGAGAATGCCGATTTTTATGTATTTAGATAAATATTCTTGAAATTGTTATTATGTCAATTTAACATGTTTAAAAAACAGTAATCTAGTCATTCTTTTAAAAAATATTTAGAATTCTATTTCAAGTAATTCTATTTTACAATTGTGATTTTTGAACATATTTCAATTGGACGTATTTTTAAAAATAAATAAGTTAAAAATAAAACTAAAAAATAAATATATAAATAAATAAAAAGGTGGAGGAAAGTAGGACTAGAAATCAAATTTGAAGTAACCAAAAAAGGGGTAGATTTGGATCAAGATATAATTACTCTATGAAAACTCCCAAAAGATTGAGAATATTATTAGAATCATCTAAAGAGAAGAGATAAGATTGAAAGGCGTCTGGTCTGTACAGAGAGGACATGCATAGTTAGGATGAGAAACTTTTACTAAAATTATTGACTTTTGATAATAGTGAATCCTAAAATGGGATGTATGAGATGGGGAAAAAAAGGAGATTGAAAGAATTCTTTTTGGAAAAAAACAACAAATATGATAAAATTATATGATGAAAAAGAAAGAAAATGGTTAAGGATTCAAGGCTTACTCTTATGTCATTATTGACTATGATTATGATCAACAATACCTTATATAATTATATTAAAGTCATCTCAATAATACTCTAAGAACAACATATAATTTTTCTCCTTAGACCAAAGACTCCAAATATAAAATTATATCCCATCTTCCACACTTAATGAAGTAGATAAAAAGTTAGTATATGTTTATATTTTTTTAAAAAAATTAAATATATTTATCGTATCTAAAAAAAAATCATTTTTAATTTATTATTTAAAATTTATTTTGTTATCATTTGTGTCTCTAATATTTTTTATGTTTTAATATAACATATATGGTTAGTTCTATTAAATGATAATATGATAAATTAAGTGTAACATCATTAAATTTAATCAAATTAAAAATATGTCATTATTTATTGTTTAATTTATTTTCAAAATTTAATTATTATATTTTATTAACTAATAAAATAAAAGGTAACTGGGATTTGAAAAATGTTCCCTCAAAACGTGAGTTCAACTTCTCTTTCCTCTCTCAACACCTCTCTCAATTCTCTCCTATCAGAGCCTCATCTTCACCGTCACCGTTAACACTGTCACCCAAATCCCACTCTTCTTCGTGCGCCTCCACTCTCCGATCCTCCCGTCGCATTCGCATCGACGCTGGTCGCTCCACCGGAATCCGCCAACTCGAAAACCCTACCCAACGAAAGCGCCACCGAGGAGCAACTTCGCACCACCGACGTCGACGCGCTTCAATCGCTCCTACAAACCAAGATCAGAGCCCTCGAAATCGACGAGGCGATTCGCGTTTTAGACCGTCTGATCGAGCTCAAGCCCGAGGAGTCCGAGTACTCGCTCCTAAAGGCGCACCTGCACATGCGCTACGGCGAGCCCGAACTCGCCGCGAACGTGTTCGAGGAATTGCTTCACAGGGACCCCGTTCCACGTGGAGGCCTATCGCGGCCTCTTAATGCTGACTTCGGAGACGAAGAAGCCAATGGAGGAACTATTGAAGAGAACCGAAGAGGCCGCCGCGAAGGTTTTCGAGGAGCAAGAGAGGGATTCGGATGTGACTGATTGAGTGACGTGGCAGATCGAGTCCGCCGCCGCCGTGCTCCTCCACACCCTCGCCTACCTCCGACGCGCCACCCAGCGCCGCCTCCGCTCCTACCACCTCATCTTGGCGTCAGCGAAGGAAGAGGGTGAGAAGAGAGAGAAGAAAGGATGAGGGAGACGAGGAAGGAGAACGGGAAGAATTGGCTGAAGTGGAAGTGAATAAGCTGGTATTTCACCTGCGTCATCATTTAAGAGAATTTTTGGTCAAATTACTGCTAAGGCCTAAGGAGTATTTTTTTTTTACAAGGTAGATTTTAAATTTTTATAAATAAAGGATAAGTCATAAATCATAATAGATAATAGTTGTTAATTTTGAAATAGTAATACTATTTATAATTTTTTTTTCTTAAAGTGATTTCATAATTTTTTTTACAATTTCATTATAATTTTTTTAAAATGTATTTCAAAGTCAGTAAAGAATTTTATGACTTTTTGAATTGTTATATTTTTTTAAATGATAAAATTTATTTTTTCATTTTAAAAAATTATATATAATTTTTTAATTTAATTATTTAATAAATAAATGTAAAATATATATCAAAAATTAAATATACAAAAAATTAAGAAAATAATAAATAAAACTATAAGAAATTTTTATGACTTCTGTTTTTAATTTTTAATTTTTAATTTTTTAATTTATTAATTGTTTTTCCATATATTTTTTTAAGGAAATTGTAATTTTTTAATTTTACAAATAAATTAAATTACAATTTTTTTAAATTATACAAAAAAACAATTAATAAATTAAAAAAAGTAAAAAAAATAGAAGTTATAAAAAAAATTTAGTTTTATTTATTATTTTATTTAATATACTTTTTATATTTATTTATTAAACAATTAAATTTAAAAATTATTTACAATTTTTAAAATAAAATGAAAAAAAAGTTTACTAAATGTTTTTAAAAAAAAAACATGTAACAATTCAAAGTCGTAAAATTTTTAAATACATTGACATCGTACCATTAATTAAAAAAATGAAAAATTTAACTGAAGTTGGAAAAAATATTATAATTTTAATTGAAAAAGTAAAAAAAAAAAAAGTTACAACTTCAAAATCTTAAATTTAAAAAAAATTACGACTCCAATTTAAAAAAAATAGAAATTATAAATAATGTTAAGACTTCAAACTCAGTAACAACTATTAAGACTTATCTTTTTTTAAATAAAAAAAATATCCCTTAACAGTATTTTGGCCAGAATTTTTATTAAGGAAAGAGATGAAAAAGAAGTTTGGCAGATATGCTTTATCTTTTTCCGTGATTCTAAGTTTACGTAATTGTTGTGCATAAAATGTTTGAATCTGTCGTCTTGCAGTGATACACGGGATGTTGTTTGGTTTTCTCTTTACGTTTAGTACATTGTATCGCATATACTAAATTTCAACACATAACCACATAGGCACATACATAATTAATCTTTTACTATCATCCTATAACTTCCATTAAAATTTAACAAAACTTTTCCCAGCAAAACCTCTTTTGTATCTTAAATTTTAATGGATGGACATACAAGGACTTGAATGGCTCATGGTTGTATAGTTCAAGAGGGAATAACATAACGTGAACAATAGGCATTTATAGGATGAAAGCTAGAGATCAAACAAAGATGTGGTTGTGTTGAAAATTGAAATCAACTTATTATAATTAAATGGTAGAATTTCAAAATAAAAAAATAAACAATTTAATCTCACATAGTGAAAGTTAACCTTCTTCCTTAACTTCGTATAACGAAGAGTCTTTAGATAATAAGGTACGTAATTTATAATGAAAGATAACCCGCATGTTTAGATCAAAATCACTCTTGAAACAACTATCAGTTACTCTGCGTTATTTTACAAATTTGATATGAATGTCAGAAAAACATGGAACCAAACACACTAAGAATGATTAGTGATGATTTCACTAATATTGTAGATGAAGTTCCCTTACAATCACAATCCACTTCAACTGTGACCAACCACTGTTGGGTAATGAAACCTTAATCTACATTTAAAAAATCAATTTTCAGCTGAAGAGGGATCACATGTTATAAAAAAAGAATAAAAGATTTTATAATTCACCACATTATATGACATGGCCTGTTGCAGGGACCAACATTAGACTGTGTACTACAGCTACTGAAGCAGCGAGGTAGGTGCCAAAAACTAATTCCTGTTGACCACTGTAACAGATAAAATATTGCACCGGCATGTTTTTCAGCCTTTACTGCAACTTTGGTATTTGAATATGTCATCTCTTCTTCTGGGACCATGTTGGTCCATAAATTGCCAAGAGTGTCCGGCCAAACCGCCTGTCGGTTATCTGTAGTTCCACACAACCGTTTACACAGCTCAAATTGATGTACATATCATTAAAATCAAATCCACATGTATATAACAAATTCATAAATGTAGGTCCTGCACCTCCATTAGGCCAAAAGAATTTCAAGAAAAATTAACAGATAACAATTAGTGCATATGTTATACAGACACAGTGATATCGGTTACTTGAATTACCTTTACAAGGCTTCCACAAGAATCCAGCATGTCAGTTTTTAAAGCATACTCAACTACCTAGATCAGAACATGACAGTGAGTTCAATATAAGCTTTATAAGAAGACCGTTAGGACCAAGAACAACAAGAAAGTAAGAAACTAGTACATACAATAAATGTGTTCTCTCCAATCAAGGATGATTCTGATATTTGCCTCATCAGCACCCCATAGTCAACTTGTGCATATGGCGGGGTGACACTAATGTAATCAAATGGGCCACGGTTTCCTGCATGTAAACAATTCAAATTTACACAGCAGAAATTACAGTGCCAATTTTAGTATTAGCAGACTCACTTTGGCAGTTGTCGGTGGTGGAAGATAATGATGGAAATATTTATTGCATTCACTTGAATAAGAGTGTCAACAGTAGTTACATTACATAATGAACAAATATAAGTATATTTTGCTTCCAAAAAATTTTCTGATAAATCCTTATCCAAGCAATACATTTTGTATCAAACTGAAGCATTTCAAATTTCAAGCCATAAAGTAGTTGTGTTTTAATTTTGATACATGTCAATGTAAAGATTTTTATACTATCAACCAATTAGCAATCATCTTAGATATGATTCTAAAGTAATTATTACAAAACTCAGTAATCTTACCATTCATGCAATATGATTGGATGACAATGTCGAAAACCTTTATAGTGTTAGTGCATTCTATAGTATTTTGTGTTTATGGGTCTGAGTTATAAAATATAAATCATTTTGTAACACTATAATTTTGCATAACCCTAATCCCGGCTGACTAAGATGCTATGTAGATATGCATAAAATGGAATTAAAACGGAAAAGATACACATGCCTACAAATTGCTCTGCACGTTCAAAGAATTTTTCCACACGGACAGTATGTATGACTGAAGCATCAAGGAATCCAGTTTCCTCTAAGTTTGGACGTAACACATCTGATACAACCCACGGATCCATCTCAACAAAATGCACCTGATCAACCATATAAACAAGAGACTTCAGGCAAAAATAGTATTATCTAATATCTTCAGGAAAATTTAAAAACAAATTATTGAAAATCCTTTTGTGCATCTCCTTGAACTAGATGATAATCTGTTAATTCCATTTCTTAGGAGATAGCTCAGATAATCTGACAAGTGATCACAATTTTTGCAAAGCTCACAATCCATAATAGTGAATATAAACTTGTCACTGAAAACATTAATACCTCAGAACATCCTCGGCTGAGTGCTTCAATTCCAACAGAACCTGTACCGCTATACAAGTCTAACCAGCGACCAGGTCTCAGTGCTGCAGGACAGCCACCAGCTGCCTTGGTGTTGAAAAAGTAAAATTATTAGTAAACAAGAAAGTTGCAGCAAGGAAATTGTACAGACTAGATGAAACCCAACATCAATAATTAATTAGCAAACAAAAACATGAAACCGGTACCTGTAATATATCAAAGGCTGCACCTTTCACCACTTCCATCATGGGGCGTACATCCATGCCCTTTGGTGAGAGTAGCTTCACTCTTTGAGCTGTTCCTCCAAGAACCTACATGGGTCCGTTTCACACCCAAAATCAATTATACCAATAGAAAAGTTTGCACTTCTCTCAGAATCAATTCTACCAGCACCAAAATTAATTTAGAAATGATTTTGCAAAACTAAAAAGTTTTGAAGTCATCCTACCAGCCTCATAGTCATAGGAAATAAAAGCCAAGGCTACTGTCATTATTTTTAAATACTAATTTCTATATGATTTGAAGTCAGTAAATCAAGGTCATCACCCCTTAAGGTTTTAACATTTTGAGGCAAGAAGTGCTAAAAAGTACATGAGAAACTAAAGGGAAGAGGCATTAACATCAGAAAAATAAGACAACAGTTTAAATATCTGACTTATTACATTAATTTGTGGTTAACTACTTAAGCATAACATTTAGAACAAAATAAAACAGTAAAATGTTCTAAGTGTTAAAGCTTAATAAGTTGATAGCATGCTCAACATTTGGAATGGGAGGTAATGTAGTAGTATGGTAAGAAATGGAATAAAACTACCATGCCTTTTTTTAGATATTTTACACAAAGTGGGTCCATCCTATATCCCACAAATTGGGGGAAGAAAAATAAAAGTATTAGCCTAAGTTCATAAGATAAACAGAATATATAGTCACAGATAGCATCCATGAAATCATCATCAAAATCAGTTTTCCCATCATCACTTTCATCTCCATCTAATAAGTGGCCAAATATCTTCATTCATTACCAGGTTAAGCTTTTAGAAGAGTTAATAATCAAGTCATATTGATATACCCAATAAGCTTGTCTCTATTCTTAGTCTTTAAAAATCAAGAATGACCAACTGTAGGACTAGGAAAATATGAACCCCATAACTAAGGGAGACAAAAGTGATAAAATCATAAACATCCCCACCATCCTAAAACCTTTAGGAATGTTGGCAATTCATCATACACGTAGTGTGCGCCATCCTAAATTACATAGGAAGGAAAAGAAAGCAGGAAAATAGGGATTAAATTAAACTCCTCTAAAGTGTAGGGCACACACATTCCTTGGAATGCATCACTTTCACAATTTAGATCACAAACAACCTCACTCTAGCAATCTATCTATTCTATGAACATACAAAAATAAACACCCTCTATTTTCCTCATCAATTAGCATTCCAAATTGAGAGTACCTGAAGCAATTTATGGGTAGTACGAGGAGGCTTAAGGTCCTCTGGTGGGTCCTGCACTTGCTTCCCTCCTCTTCTCCTAGGTTGCTCCTTTGAGTCCTTTCTCCTCTTGGACTAAACAGTTGCATTAATTTCAAAAGCCTTTAATGAGATAGAGTAACCACTAATTTCATTCTTAAATTATTACCTTCTCACCTAAGTGACCCCTAAATTATAAAAAAAAAATAAAGATAAAAAAAAGAAGAAGAAAAACCTACTTAAGTAGTCCCCAAATATTAAAAAAAAAAAAAAAAAAAAAAAAAAAAACTATTCAAATTGGTCTGTGAACTTTACTGAAATATATAAACTCAGAGACTAAAGTAATGGAAGTTCAATACTTCTTCAAGAATTACTTAAAGAAAAAATTATTACTTCATAGACCACTTGGGAGAAATGGTAATACTTTGGGACAACATTGGTGGTTTATTATATTGAGCTATGATATGACACATAAATTTTGAAGCATAATTAACCTTAGAATATGACTGAGAAAAGTACTCATCAGCGTCAATATCGTAGCCATACTTGTCAAGCAAGATTTTTTTGTCCTCACTGGCCAACCCATTTCCGGATTCTGCAAAAATACGAGATTGCAATGCAATAATCTTAGAACATGAAAATTAATAATGTTTTATTATTTATGTGGGTGAAGTAGTATATATAGAACATGAATAATGGACTTACTGGTGTAAGAGACGAAGAGGGGTGAGGAGGTGGGTGTGGAGGAGAAGAAGGTGAGAAGAGGAAGTGGTGGTGACCCGAAATCTCTCTTGGTGTTTAGAAGGAGTAGGGAGAGTGTTGGAGGCCACAAAACCGTCATTGTTAAAACAGAGATTGTTTTGATTGAGTTGATAAGTGTAACTGAGTTAGTCAGATATCTTCACAAATCTTCTTTTTCTGAGAGGGGAGGGGGAACTCAGTCTGAAACTTTGATGAGGTGAAGATAGTAATATTGGATTTTTGTTAAAATTGGTCTAATATCTACTCCTATGGAGCAGGGATTATAAGAAGAAGAAGAAGAAGAACATATTTCAATTTTTCATTTATTAAAAAAAATTAGTTAATTTATTAAATTTTGTTACTTTTAATTAAAAATTATTCTTGTTAATTACTGTCCTTGAGTCATTAGCTTAAAAACTAAAAAATAAAATATTTATTGTAAAAATTATAAAAGATCATAAAAAAACTATGATAACGTAATCTTGTCCATATTATGGGTATATTTTAATCTTCGTGAAATCTAGAATTTTTTTTTTGCGGTGAAATACTGAAATTTGGTATAGAAAATGTTATATGAACATTTATTATTTATTATGCTATTTAATATTTAGAGAGAGAAAAATGAAAAATATAAGGATGATAGAATTTTTAAAATATTAGGATAAAAGATTAAATTTTTTGATTTTTGATTGTCATATAATGACGAAAAAATTATCATGAATTCAATTATTTTTTTTTTATTCTATTATCATTGCTCGGTTGATCAAGTCACTACTGTAAGATAATATAGATTATAAAAATTATAAGGATTAAAAATTTAATAAATTAACTAATTTTTTTTAATAAAT
>PYAF01002764.1:302084-318132 GCA_007407185.1 Glycine tomentella
TTAATACCCATATATTTATTTTTCTTGGTTATTTATTATTTTCAGTTTATCTCTTTTGTTCCTATTTTAAATTCAATTTAAAAAATAATAATTATAAACAATCTTATATTATAATTAAAATGATTCATTATAAATCTAAAATATAATTTATATATCTAAAAATATTTATTTACTATATTTTAATTATAATATAATTTACGTATTCAAAAATATTATTTATTATAAATTTTAATGTGTAAAAACTAATATTTTCCTATAAAAAAAACTAAAATACTACTAACAAATACTAATATTATATTTTAAAGAAAAGTTTATATATCGATATTATAAAATATTTTTAAAAAATTACATTGAAATTTAATTATAATTTATCATATATGATAAATTTAATATTTTTTATGATAATAAATTTAAAAATCATATTAGAGTTTAGACTGTTATGAGCATACCAAGAGAACTCTTTTCAAAACGTACTTTTATGGAAAAGCAAAAATATAGAAAGAAAAGAAAAGGGTAAGGTGTTATTATTATTTGCATCTTGGCTACTCCACGTGTCTTTATCTGGAGTGTTGGATCAAATCCAGCGGGCGGGCCCCACAGTCTCTTGCACTTGCATAATGACTCGAAAAAACGAATGAGGCTCCACCAGCTCAACGAACGAAACGACGATGCTGTTTTGCTTTGGTAATTGCAGTTGCTGGTGAGAGGTGAGGTGACCCATCTCTCTCTTTTTTCTCTCCCTTCCAAAAAGCACCGATTTTTGCGAACGCCAACGCGAATCGCGAAGAGGGTCTCACCGAGAAGAAGAAATGGGTGTTTGTGGGTCGAGGCCCAAAGTGAACGAAGACCTCTCAGCAAAGACGAAGAACAACAACAACAACAACAACCATCGAAGAAGAAGAAGGAAAATCCTCAGAAGACGCGTCTCTTCTAGAAAGATCGAAGCCAACATCGTTTCTCACTCTAATTCAGCTCTTCAAGCTTCTAATCGCGCTTCTGGTACTTGCTTCTGCTTCTCTTTCACTCTTTTTATTTTGTTTTAAAATAATTGTTCTTGTTTATTTTATTTTACTTTTTTAAATGGATACCAGTCACCATAGTTTAATGAATGCTTTTTTTTTTTTTTTAATTTATTGTTGGCATGTACATAAAAAAAAACTGTTAATTTTTATAACAAATATTAATGAGTATTTGATTGACATTGAATTGAAGATCCTTGATTTGTTTCCCGGTTTCAGATGCTGCTTGGTTTGATTCTACTTCGGCGTTGGATTCTGAGTGTGATGACGAATTTTACAGTGTCTATGATGGTATGTCAGTTTTTTCACCATCACCCTCTAAATTTGGTGTATCCGAGGTTTTAACAAACAGTCTGCGACCACAATTTTGCTGCAACGTCGAGGTTTGGGTGTGTGTCAGGGATCACATCGCTGCAAATTTGGCTCCATCATTGAGGTTTTTGGAGTGTCTGCGACCTCAACACGATCACATCGGCTGTATTTATCTGCAATTTCCCATAATACGAAGGAATGCAACAAAGCTACGACAACGACTGCAATTTAAAACCTACAGTATCGAAATCAAGGTATTAAGTTGGGGTGGTGGGTCAAAATCCTTGACATTACGGGAAATTGCTGACAAATGTGGCCGCGATTGTAGTCGTGTTGCGGTCAGACACTGAAAACCTTGATGTTGCGGTTGAAATCGTGATCACTGGTCGTCTTTAAAACCTTGATCGAATTGTCTCAGTTTATTTTTTTATTTATATTTATTTTTCTTTTCAGTATGGTTATATATATTTTTTACATAATGTTTGGTAGATGGGATGTCTTTGAATGAGTATGCAATTGGGTCAAGGCCAAATGATTCATCTCCTAAAGGAGTTGATTCTGTGTTTGTTGATCACCAACAGCAGAAACAAAGAGTGCACCCTTATAATTATTTTCGTAGCAATTCTTCTTTGAAGGTTGCCAAGAATCAAGGCAAACCAAAAAATTCTACATTGAAATCAGATGGCTCTCGAGCTGAGTTAGACTCTGTTTCGACAGGAGAAGTGTCTACAGGTCATGCAGATGAAATTGGAGAGGACAGAAAGCTGTCCCTGGACCATCGTGGGATTCTGCCAAATACCTGTTTGCCTTGCCTCACTTCCAATGCACTTGCTGTTGAAAAAAGAAGGCCAATGAGTCCTGATACACCGAGTTCGCGGAGAAAGTCGCTTTCTAAACTCTCCTTCAAATGGAGAGAAGGGTCTTCAGATATGACTTTACGTGAGTGTTCTACATATTTTTTTGCCTGCAAGAATTGCTTTGTGTTTTGGTTTTTTTGTACTTTCCAGTTTGTGCAGTTAGATTAATTAGGGTCTGTTTGTTTGAGAAAATGTTTTCTGATTTCGCTTTGTGTATTCATAAATTGTTACAAAGATGTCTCTGTTTGAACTTTGTTTTCATGAACAAATCTTTGAAAACAGGAAATTGAGTGAAAATAAGGTGACATTTTTTGTAATTATTTATGAAAACAAGAAATGAAAACAGAAAATGTTTTCTCAAATCAAGTAGACTTGTAGGACAACTGTCAAACGAAGAAAGTGATGATACCATGTTTGCTTATGAGGTCGAGCTTCTTTTATTTCTCCTGCCATGCTTAGTAAACATGAAGGAATATATGAAAACATTAGTTATTTCTTTTATTTGCTCTTCCTGTTGAGCTTGCTGTAGCATGCACTTTCCTGTTCTTAGATGTTTGCTGCTAGTTCTTTTATGACTTTTGTTATTAATTCATGACTTCTCTTTTATTGCAGTTTCCCCTAAGGCATTTAAACAAAAACATTTGGCAGGTTCAACTGTTCCATTCTGTCCTCTAGAGAAGCAAACCCCTGGTTCTTGGTCACAAATTGAGCCAAGTTCCTTCAGAGTCAGAGGCAAAAACTACTTTAGGTAGGTACCAAGTTCATATTTTGTACTGGACATTCTTTCGGTGATTCAACCTGTTGGTAGGGATGTCCCTCATATAGAAGTCATTCATTATGTTAACAATCAAGCACTGGTCCATTCTTGATAATTCCATAATTCATTTGTTGCCTGGTTGTCAGGGATAAGAAGAAAGAGTTTGCTTTGAGCAGTGCTGCTTTTTATCCTCTTGGTGCTGACCTCTTTTTGTCTTCTCGAAAAATTGATCATATTGCTCGTTTTATACAAATTCCTTCAATAAACATACCTGGGGACGCCCCTTCTATTCTTATTGTAAATATTCAGGTATCTGCATATTTCCTTTTCAAGATTGAATATGAACTGATAACTTCTCATCCTTATTACTGAGTTGCAAAATTTACGTTAGGCACTCAAAGTACAGAGTTTCTTCCCATTGTGTATTTGTATAGGAATTTTGCAATCATTTCATGTCATGCACTGGAAAATGTCTGTGGACACATTCATCACAATGTGGACTTTCCCCTCAAAGGTTGTATTGTTGTAAGTTTGTAACATATTTATGCTCTTTAAAATGCAGATACCATTGTATCCTGCCTCTATCTTCCAAAGTGAAAATGATGGTGAAGGAATGAATGTGGTTTTGTACTTTAAACTATCTGAAAAATACTCTAAAGACCTTCCAGACCAATTCCGGGAAAGCATTAGTGTAAGGGGTTATGCTCTTTAGTCTTTATCCTTTTTTACTTTCATTGTACCTCATGTTACAAAAGATGTTTCCTCTGTAACTGTATGTCTATAGTTTTTACTCACTTTCTTAATAAGTGTGCCTGTGCTTTTATTCCTTGACAGAAATTGATCAATGACGAAGTGGAGCGAGTTAAAGGCTTCCCTCTAGACACAATTGCACCCTTTAGGGAGAGATTAAAAATTTTAGGCAGAGTGGCAAATTTGGAGAATCTATCTTTAAGCACAACTGAAAAGAAGCTTATGAATGCTTACAACGAAAAACCAGTTCTCTCACGCCCTCAGCACGAATTTTTCTTGGTATATATACTTGCTTAGTCTAGTTACGGATTTAATATCCTTCAATAATTTCTCTGTGGACCATTTAATCTTGCACTGATGCAGTCATCTAAAATTTCTGTTTCAGTAGATCATTATTGGGAATCATATCAATAAATTTATGTCTTTTTATTCATGCTGCTGTAGCATTTTAGAAGCTCATTTAGACAACTGGTTTTATTTTCGTTATTTTGATCTTCCTCTCACCATTTGCCTTCATTTTCGCTTGCGAATTTGTAAACTTATTAATGCGCATATGTTACTCTATCTCTAGTGAGCTTGAGTTATCTCAAAAAATATTTTGAGCTGTCAAAAGATTCCTAATCTGATGCTATTTCTTTCACAGGGAGAAAACTATCTTGAGATAGATTTGGATGTACACAGATTTAGCTATATTGCAAGAAAGGGATTTGAAGGCTTCATTGAAAGACTGAAGCTATGTAACCTGGATTTCGGTCTGACAATTCAGGTAATTTTCTTACCATTTTATTGGCAACATAAACTTTCTTCTGTATTAACCTAGTGTTAAGCTTACTCCTTGTGTGTTCTGAGTTTAATTTCTTTATACTGCCAATATAAACAAATTTACATTGTTAACTATCAAAATTCATCGTCAGAATAACTTTTAAGATAGTTATTATAAAATTCAACAAACTTATCATACATAACGGTTTAGAATCAGATGACAATATTAAAACCCTTTCACTGCCTGGGCATATACTATTTTTCTTTTACTCATACAATTTGTTAATATTGGAATATTCACAAGTCTTGGTATATGATATACTTTCTATTGTCTTCATGATATAGGGAAACAAGGCCGAAGACTTGCCAGAGCATTTATTATGTGCAATACGGTTGAATAAACTTGACTACAGCAACTTCAACCAGTTTGGCTTTTAAGTCTAAGCTTCAACATAAAGCGTTTTAACTGTATTATATCTCATAATGATTACAAGTGTTGAAATGAGATTCGGTAGCTAACCGCAATGTATCTTTGAATTTCTTGATTCATTGATATAAAATTTGTACGATGTACAGTAATGAGAATAATCTAATTGGAAATTACCAATGTGTAATTTATTTTTCTCAAAGATACATCCAATCCCTGAAGCCTCGTTATCACTTCTGAATTTAGGTCATTGCAAGACTACATGAATATCATGACATAGTAAATCACTAAATTTATACTTGATTTATTACTTTCTCTCCTGAGTTGCTCTTAAAAAGTAAAAAAGAACAAAAGAATAGTTAAGTAGTGATAGAAGTATTAGAAATTGTGCTAAGAAGTCTCTTAAATGTTAAAAAATTCTTCACAAATTGATCCTTGACTTGTATTGAAATAACAAGTTGACGGATATTCAAAACTTGAGTGTTATTTTAAAGAATACTCGAGAGAGTAATAATTCGAAAATGAACTCTTTTACTTATTGAAAAACTAATGTTTACATGGCATTAACTATTTAACAGTGATAAATACTTCTCATAAAAGCTTAAAGGATGCGCTTAATTTTAAGGATATAACAGTTTGTCAAGTAGATTATCTGAGTCAAATTGAATTTCTCTTGTAATCGAACACGAGATGCCGAAGGTCAATTAGCGATTTCGACAATACAAAGGACTATTGCAATAGTGGTTTAATTAATTTGAGAAAAAAATGGAGATAAAATCAATTACTAACTTTTGTAATGAATTTCCTTTGCAAAATAGAAATGTAAATCAAAATAAGAAATATGTGATTGAATATAAGCATCTTAATCATTGAACGATTTTAAGAAATATGGAAAGCACACTTTTCAATTTAGGAGAGGTTTAAATCTAGTAGTAAGTGATTCTCTCAAATAGTTCGATTTAAGCAATGAGAAAGAGAAATGTATCACATTCCTTAATTTCAGGTTACCAAAGTCAATTCTCAATATTCTCCAATCCATATTCTCATTCACATTTTAACCTCTCTTATGCATTCACTTTTAATTTTTTTTTATTTGGACAATATGATTTCCCAATCCATCCATTATAATACTGAGTGAATGAATTGACTATAGCAATCTAAAATAGCTCAACTGTCCAGTCCATTCTGGTGGGTTGGGTTGACGGCAAGGCACGTGGGTCAAACTACCTTTTCTTTTTTTTTACTCTAGACTAGATATGATATGAGATAGTCTTGTTCTTGTTTGAGCCAGAATCGTTCACAACATGGTGAGACCAATTCTTTCGGTGGAATTCTTTTCATATATAAGGGAAATCAAATATCTACTACTGTAACAAATCACTTATTGATTAGAGTTCGGACTTATGATTAGGTTAATCTTTCATTGAGCCCAATTAAAAACTTATGAGTATTTTTTTAAATGAAAAAAGCATGATTAATAATTTTTACATTATTCATAATGCAAGTAATGAATAATTGGTTTTAGTCTTTCTTCGTTCTCTTGTATTTATTTATTTATCTTTTTTATTCACGACTCCCACTCAATTTTTTTTTTACTTTACCATTATCCTTATTTTATGATGAATAATTTTAATAACACATTTTTTATTAATCAATAAGATCTAAGACAATCAATAAATAATTATATATGAAAAAAAACATTGTTAAACAGGGTGTACCTACTTTAATGTTCTAACTTATAAGGGATATTGTTAAATGTTATGCATATATAATTTGTATATTTAAATCATAGTAATTATTTAATTTTTTTAATGCTTATTTTGAGTTAAAAAATTAGAAATTTAGCTTCTTCTGAATTTTTATCTAGTAAATGCTAAAGTTAGTAAATTTATAGTGTGTTGGTTCTATTTTTTTTAGAAAGTTACATAGCAGGATATCTAAAAGATGTTGAAGAACTGAAGCAGCGTGTTTAGTGCGACAGCAACCAGTCAGCGCAATGAGGTAATCTATAGGTCAGCTATAACGTGCATGTGCTAAGTGCACCTCTGGCGGCTTAGCGTGCGATCACTTAAGCCAGTTGGACTTTGCTTGTGCACTCAGCGCGCACATGCAGACTTAGTGCACAATCATTGTTGAAAAAACATGACTATTCAACGTTTTGAAGATAAAAAGAGAGAACATTGTACCAAAAGATATATTCAGACAAAAACAGGGCTAGGGCACAAAATAGAGAGAAAACTCACTCACTTGGGGACCCTTTCCTACACTTTCTTCCATTATCTTCCATTCCTCTTGTTTCCCTTTTGTATTTGTAGTTATGAGAGACTAAACCATCCATTGTTGGGAGCTCAACAACCAAACACTCTTGATGTAATGATTCTCACTATCAATTTAATATTATTTCAATATTATTGCTTGTCTTATGAGTTTATTGCGTTGTTTATGGTTTGATCACCCATGCACATGTATGTTATAAGATTTATTCATTGGGAAATGTTTGTACCCTAAGAACTTGAAAAAAACATCTAGGTAATCCATGTCTAGGGACAGAATGATATTATTTAGACTTAATTATGCATCCTTATTCTTAAAGTAAATTATTTGATGTACCTCTTAAGGGATTAGGAGTGAAATTAGATAATTTAGGCTATTTCACATGAGGGATCATGGTTAGGATAGGTTAGCGGATGAAGGTAATACTTGGAATAACGTTAAATGATGAAAAATCTCAAACATTACATTAAAAGTAGTTTCAATAGGCTGAGCACCCAACAAGTCACATAATTTTGCATCAACCAACAACTCACCCCTACGAGTGTTGGTGTTCTATCTCTTTAATGTTCTATGCTTAATTATCTTTATTTATGTTGAATTTTATATTTTCGCATAAGTATTAGACAAATATTGAATTTAATTCATTATTCGTTTAAAATTAGAAATATATAAACTTCAAGTACAGTCAAAATCCTTGTGAACTCGACACTTGAACTTAGTGTTTTAATTATTACTTGGATGAATTGGTTTACTTGCCAAATAATTAACAAATATCCTTGCTACATGGAGATAGAAAAAACACCTTTTATTATTAGGTAAATTTCATGTTATGCTAAAAACACCTTGAATAAACCCACCTAAAATTCATCAATTATAATAAATAGCAGACAAAAACACTTTAGTAGTAAATTCTAAATTGAGATCTTAGACCACTTTTTGGTAGAACCCCATAGTGTCACATATGATTGAAGATCTCTTCCATTTTTTTCTTTAGTGATAGATCTCATTCTGAAATCTTAGGAAGAGAGGAAAAAAATTATTCTTTTGAATACTGTGCAAATCTTTAGGATTCTTCTACAAGAACTCATTCTCCATGCTGGAGATCTGTTCACCTTTTTTATTAGGAGATCTAGCTTGAACTCAAGATGCCTATTCGTACATTGATGCTGGAATTTTCTGAACGGCTTAAAAACATTTGCAAATTTCGCATTTGTTCTTATTTTCTTTGTTGTTATTGACATTCGTTATAGCTAAAAACATTGTAAGCATAATATCACTAATAAGATATATTGAAGAACATGGAATGTATTAAGAACAACGAAACAATGTTCATTGAAAATAGAATGGAGACCGTATTTACAAAACATGAAAAACCCAATAATATGACCCAAAAAATACCCTAATTTGTTGTAGAAGAAATAATAAGTCTGATCAATCTCGACTTGCTGGAGAACTCAGACATCTCCCAAAAATGGAAGAGAAAAAACCTCTATGACCCTTATCATTATGAATTTTAGATGCAGAAGATGAGCGTGTGACACGTTTACTATTATGATGCAACCTTCTTCCCATTATGTCCCCTTCAATTTGTGACACATTTTCCTCCTTGCTGATTTTGTTCTTCCCCAAAGAAGATGTACCAAGACTAGCACTGGCATTGGCATTTCGTTCCACGAATTGTATCTGATCTTGCCATATTCGACCAGAAGATCCTTGCCTTCGAAATGAAAATGATGATCTCTGCAATGTGTTCATGATGAATCAGAGTTTGTGTTCTTTTTTCTTTGTTTCTCTTGTGATATGATGGTTCTGAAATACCCCTCCTCTCAATTTAAGAATTTTTAACAGCTCACCTAACTGTTTATTTTAGTTAGAGAGAGAGAATATTAGGCAAGTGGTGGATAATGCATTTACATATATATATATATATATAAAAGGATATTGTTCTGATTCATTTAGCTTGTACATGTAAATATAGTAAATAGCTTTCTATGTTTAGGGTCATATCCATACAATTTTTAACTGATCCATTCAGACAGTTGCTATATCTGCAAGCTAATTAACAAGTTTTCTTGTCTACTTTTCATGATGCTACATTTTAGGGAATTAGACAACTGAACGACTGATATCTCTTGCTCATTTTCAGGGTTTGTTATTCATTTTTTGGGTCAAGGATTACTAGTATCCGAAAACTACATTGGGGATTCGACTAATCTAAGTTGATCTGGTTAGGAAAATTATGGTTAAGAAAGTTTTTCCTTCAAAATTATATTCCTAATTCTTAAATACTTAACACTTTTGATTAAGTTAAGATAATATTTTGTCAAATAATTACATATTTAGTGATAGATAGGAGTGAAAAATATGTCAAATCACTCAACAGGGACCTACCTATGATTTAACCTACATCAGGTCCCAGACCATGTTAGATCTTTTCAGAAAATAGGTCATGTAAAAGTTTTTAATAAAGTCTATTTAGTTAAAAGGTCAAACATTAGATCATTCAAAGAGTTTTTTAATCCTAAAAGATTGATCTATTTAAAAAATATAAATATTCATTCATTGTTAGTATTGTTATTATATTAATTTTTTTTATAATTTATTTAAATTTTACATTTATTTATCTTTTTAAATGTTAATCATGTTGATCTATATAAAAAGTCAAGTTAAAGTTTTATAATTAAGTTTATTAAAAAATAAAATTATGTCTTATTTAAATGTCTTATTATAAAATATATTTTTAGATAAGGATTATGAATTTTATATTAAACCTTGAAAATATGATTATATCACATAACTAAGTTAGATTTGATTCTTATAAAGTCTCATACATATTTTTACCTCTACCTTAATGTTAAATTATCTCAAACTAGATTCTTAAAATAAACTTGTAGGTGAGACCAAGTTTTTATTAAGTCAAGCTCAAGTCCTTAGAAAAGTCTTTGAATGGTAAAGAGGTCAAACTCAAGTCACGTACTTTTAACCAAGTCTAACAAAGTCTAACTTGACCTATTTCTACCCTTGTGGTAAATCTCTTTTTTTGTGTGAGGTATATTTCATATTTTTTTCATAATTAACTAAACAATCTAACATAAATGAAAAAAAAATAAAATTTAACATGCATTTATAACATTTTTATATAAAAAAAGAACTGTATTTTTTATTTGGTCCATAATAAAAAAAAACATTTCATATAAATATTTATCCACATTAAGAATTTCCTATTATATAAGAGGTCCTAACACTAGTAAGGAAGCCAAAAGAAGATAAGCTAAGTATAAATATTGACATTTATGAAGTGAAAGTGTTAGAAAGAAATAATCTTAATCATATAACTACATATTTATTCAAGATTTAGTATATGTTTTAAAAAATACGCATTTAATTTTTCCAAAATCTCTCTCAAATAGGAGTGTAAGCAGGTCAATTTTGGTTGAGTTTGATCAAATATATGATTAAATCCAGTCAAATTTGAACGAGTTGGTTTGAATTAGTTTTCTAAGAAAAAAATTCAACCCAAACCAACCCGTTTGTAAATGATAGTTTCAATAAGAATGGTGATGATGAGTTTCAAACACTTTTTTCTACCAAAATCAATGAGATATTAAGGGACCTATTCTTTGTAAATAGATCCAAAATATTTTCAAAAGTTCTTCTCAAGTGGCTTTAATCAATAAAACCCTTGTCACTTTGATCCTGAATGTTAAGGATTCATTAATGCTTACTTAATTCAGGTGATAAGTCTATGTAATCAATAATCAATAGTATTTGATTTTTTTAAAAATTTAAAAATAAATTATATATTACATATAATAATAATAATAACAATAATAATTTAATACAAATTAACGGATCAGTGAGTTCAGATATTAAAACCATGAAACAAAAATTACCCAACCAAAACTGTTTGGATTGATTTTGATCAATTCGGGTTCACGGATAACCCACACTCTCGCTTACACCCCTACTCTCCAAAACTTAAAAAAGGCAATGAAAAGGAGGAATAAGGAGGCTAACTCATTTAAAGAGGCATAGTAAAGACTAAAGAGGCTAAATCATAATAAAATCTGAAACTAGAAAAACACAATGAATGATCCAACTTTTTTGCCACATCCTAGTGACTGAGTCTAATGTTAAAAGTCTAGTACTTAATTATCCTACTAATTTTCAATAAGCAGAAAACAAAATGATACAACTAAGCACTTAATAGTCCAAAGAAGCATCTAAATGCTCAGGGAATGCTGCTCTTATCTCACTATCCCTGTCCAAAATACCATCCACAAACGAAGGACTTTCACACTTCTTGTTAATTTGATATTCCATGCTTGCACCACAAGCACCAACACCAAAACTAGAATCCTCACTTGCACTTCCTTGCATGTCATTGCCATTGCTTTTGGCATTGTTGGAAAGTTCAGCTTCACTTTGAATTATACCTAAGAAGGGGTTCAATGACCAATTAAATGAGTCACTTTGAAGAAACTCACTCCAATCAAAGGAGGAATAAGGAGGGGCAATTTGAGCCTGAGGGGTTTGGCAATAGTAGGATTGTGGTGATCCTAATTGTTTGAGATTAGAGGAAGATGGGGATGGGGTTGAGGATGCAGCTTCACTTAGGACATGTGGTTGAACATTTTCTGAGCTGATGATAACTTGGTAAGGAATGTGGTGTTCCCATCAGGGAACTTGCTTTACCATTGACTTGTTGGAACCTGATGGTTCAGTTTTGGTAATTAGTAGCATGTTGCTCATCATCAAGTCCTTGTTGTCAAAAGCAATTTGGTTTGTGGTGGTGTTTGGGAGGTCATTAATGCTTCCCAAGTCAGAGATGTTGAATAAACTTAAATGTCAGTTTTAATGGATTTGATTAAGCAGTTTTGTTTTAGGAGAATGAAAGGTCAAGAGTCAATAGTTAGTTTCTTTGATGAATGCTATAATGGGTTTTGATTGTGGTTTATGGCTATTAATAGAATTTAAACCTTTTAATTCTTAAAAGGCAAATTATAGCCTATAAATAGATCATTGTATTGTTTGACAAGATAGGAGAGAAAGAAGTTGAATAAAGTTTTTTCTAGAAGTTGTTTTTCCACAAGCCCTCACAACATATTGTAGAATTAAAAAAATTATGTCTTGAGGGTTTGTGGAAAAATAACTTCTAGAAAAAGCTTTATTCAACTTCTTTATATTCTATCTTGTCAAACAATACAATGATTTATTTATAGGCTATAATTTTCCTTTTAAGAATTAAAAGGTTTAAATTCTATTAATAGCCATAAACCACAATCAAAACCCATTATAGTCATTCATCAAAGAAAATAACTACTGACTCTTGACCTTTCATTCTCCTAAAACAAAATCGCTAAATTGAATCCATTAAAACTAACATTTAAGTTTATTCAACAAAACTTCCCTGCAAACTTAAATGTTTTTGCCATCCTTCATGCCAATCAATTTCTTGCAATTGTCGAGAAGTATCGTCAATTGTATTGTTTGAAGGACAAATTAGAACCTATAAATAAATCATTGTATTGTTTGACAAGATAAAAGAAAAAGAAGTTAAATAAAGCTTTTTCTAGAAGTTGTTTTTCCAAAGCCCTCATGCCATAATTCTTTTAATTCTACAAGAGAGGACTTGTGATACTGGCTTCTTCATAAACTTCTTCCTTAGCTTTGTGTTCCAGTAGTTCTTGACATCATTGTGTGTTCTGCCGGGTAGTGTTTTTGCAATTAAAGACCATCTATGTTAAAAAAAAAGTTTGTCATTATATGTCACAAATAAGGTGATTAGCTTTTTGTCTTTAAAAAATGTTATAGTTAATTGTACCCTTATACTGTGATGAGATATGGCTTGGAATTAATTATATGCACTTTAGAAAAATTAGATCCCCTTTCCAAAATAAGGCATATAGGTGAATGGAATATGCAGTTAAACTACAAAAAATGATGCAAGATAAGTTCTTATACAGAAGGTAAATTACACTCAAGATTTAGATTTTATTTTAAACTTTAAAGCCAATCTGATTATGTAGTTTTAATGTGTCACACTGTCACCTTTCATATTGGTTTCATACATTGCACTGAGGCTACACAAGAATTTTTTCAAATATTAAGAGTAGAACATACCTGCTTCCTATGGCTCCATGTAGGTTAATGATGAGCTCTTCTTCTTGGGGAGTAAAACCATCATGCTTGAGGTCAGGTCTTAGGTAGTTGGTCCATCTTAGCTGCAGCTTTTACCACACCTGTTAAGCCCTGCAAACAAATTCAAGAAAAAGTGAGTAAAGTTGCACCATATGAAATTTTATGTCTCTTAATACCTATTTTTACATTTTCCTTTTTAAAGTTAGAGGTTGAAAGAAACCTGCTTTCTTTGGAACCAATGTCCAGTTTCCAGTTCCATGATTGGCTACATAGGCAAGTATTTTAGCATCTTCCTCAGGAGTCCAAATACCCCTTTTCACATTGGATTTGTCATTTGTCACAACAAGGAGGCCTTCCCATTTATTGAAATGAGAGAAGAAATAAGACAAAGAAGAAGAAGAGATGTAAGGGAATAGGAGTGAGTGAATTATGTAATGGTGATGCAATATGCATTGAAGGGTTACTTTAAAGTACTAAAAGGGGCTAATATTGTTTAAGATATGAAGAGGCAAGAAAAGCATGAAAATATTGGCTCCTATTAACAACAATTGCATGATTATATTCATCTTTCTGTAAACAAAATAAAAAACCAAAACCATTTGTATGACATCAGAAACATAATGCAAGTGCCTCCGCATTCCTTCTCTCTCTCATATGCTTCCTCCCCCCCAAAAGCAATATCTATTTCAGGTACAAATTGAATAACCCTATTTGGTTAAAACTGAGGAAGTTAACTGATTATGATAATGCAATCAAAATACTTTCATTAACAGTACAATATTGCCAACTGCCAACAGTACAATATGCCTTTGCATAAAACAAAAATAATAAAGAAAACGTCCATCTAGACCCTTGTCACAAGATAGATTCAAAATGATAGAACCTATGTAAGCATTTTATCAGTAATTTGTGATAAAAATGAATTCTAGTACGTCACCATTTGTTACTTTATTTCTCTTTAAAAGCTAAAGGAATCGAAGTTGTCCTGTGCAACTTAAGGTGGTGTTTGCATCAACCCATCCATCTATTATGTATTTTTCTAATCTATGTATTACTAAAGCACAAGTCTTACTGCTTTCACTTTAATCATGTTTAATTTATTTATACTATCAATTTAAATTATTTTTATGCAAATATCTAATAAGAATTTACCCTATCGACACGTCATATATTAATGAATAGGAAGATATAATAAAACAGTCAAATTCCTCTAAAAAAATAGAAACAGTCAAATTTTCTTAGATGTGTTTGTACAAATGTTTTACACTCTTTTTTCTTAAATCAGTATTTTACACCTGTTGTGTATATAAGTTGAACTTTTAAAT
This sequence comes from Glycine tomentella, assembly GCA_007407185.1. Taxonomy (NCBI): domain Eukaryota; kingdom Viridiplantae; phylum Streptophyta; class Magnoliopsida; order Fabales; family Fabaceae; genus Glycine; species Glycine tomentella. The sequence goes on from PYAF01002764.1 coordinate 316,709, forward strand.
TTTTGTTATGCCAAACTTTTTGTTAAGAGTCATATGTTTTATCTCTTGCATTCTAATAGGAGAGGGGGGGGGGGGGGGGATATCGAAAAGCAACATTAACATATATAAATGCAAATAAATATATACCTACCATGTTAAACGTAATTTAACCATAATTATTTGCATTTTCCTTTCTATTATTTAATTTATCATCTTACATATTATTTATGTTTTATAGTAACATAGATGAAATGTAAATACAAATTAATGTTTTAAATCTATTAAATTATGAAAATATAATTGCAAACTTATTAAAAAAAGTTTAGAAATCAGTCGCAGATAGCATATTAAACACCAACACATACCATTTATTATTACTTAGGAGATTTGGCTTATTCAATACACGTATTGGTCTGGAATTATGAGTGAGGTATTGTATCTTCTTTTATGCAGCTATTAGTTTGTATAGATTAAGATTCAGTTGCTATTTGACTAAGTTGTACTGTCGTCAAGTGCAAAATAAAAACAACACAACACTTTCGTAAGAATGAAAAACAGAGTTTGGAGAGCAGATAAAATATAATCATCCCATAGGGGGAATGGATTCTCTCATGTGACATTATGGTCATGCGAAATCATAGCCCTTAATTTAAAGAAAGAGAGCAAATTTAAATAATAATAAAATGTAGACATGAAGTTTTGATGGTTGAGATTGTAAAATTTGAAGATCTAGGTAGAAATTTCACATCAGAGGATGAAAACTCTAAATTACTACTTTACACAAGAAAAGATTAAAATTCTGCATCTTTCTGCATTGTATACAGCATTGAAAATATCTTGGTAAACATCAGCCTAATCTTGCCCACAACAACAAAGAAATCCACGACATTTTAGTTTACCTCTAGCAAATTTGATTAAAATCGTTGTACTTGTATGAGGCCATTGTTGACCTTCCAGGGGCACAAAGAGTTGTTAACATGCATTAATGAAGGACATATAATTAGGCAACTTGTGCTTACTTGACATTATCGATTCCTTGTCTATAATCCACGTGTACAACAATGCATTATCGGTGGTGAGCCCTATAATATAATGAAAGCATGCCAAGTTTAAATCACCCGTTGACATTGCAACAAAACATGTACTAACCACAAGATCATAAATAGTTGATGAAATTTGCAATCGCCATAAATAGATGAAATAAACAAACAGAATCAGCTGAGTTAGAATTGCAAGTGCTATATAGGTGTGGAATATTCTAGAATATTAGAATTAGTTGTGGAATATTCTAGAGTATTAGAATTAGTTGTGAAATATTCTAGAGTATTAAAGTTAGTTGTGGAATATTCTAGAGTATTAGAATAAGTTGTGGAATACTCTAGAATATTAGAATTAGTTGTATATAATGAACCCTTTGGGTTTCAATCTGAATGAATGAAAAAGTG
>PYAF01002764.1:318232-330456 GCA_007407185.1 Glycine tomentella
AATTAGTTGTGGAATATTCTAGAGTATTAGAATTAGTTGTGAAATATTCTAGAGTATTAAAGTTAGTTGTGGAATATTCTAGAGTATTAGAATAAGTTGTGGAATACTCTAGAATATTAGAATTAGTTGTATATAATGAACCCTTTGGGTTTCAATCTGAATGAATGAAAAAGTGTGTTCATTACTTATATTTCAACATTTCAACAATAGGCATTTCTCTTTTGCAATGGATTTCAATTTACAGCACAGATAAATGACCAATGCTCAGCCATGGTTTAGATAAGTAAAAATCATACTGAACAAAAAAACACCCACAAAATATAACAAAAATATTCTTTCATTTCTTTTAGTGTCCTTACCGAGTGAGTGAGTGTTGGACACAGAAATAGATCACATCTTTTGTATATTGATTGGATGTATATGTTGCGAAGCAGGGGTGCTAGGCAAATAGTAATCAATCAGAAGTAGTGAAAAGTGAGATTCAAATCCATTAGAAAGAAAGAGTTCATATTAAACAACTGGAACACAGTTCACTGAGTCACAACTTCAGGATCAGCACTCTTGTTATCAGTGATGGCTTCTTCGGGATCAGCACTCTTGTTATCGGGGATGGCTTTCTCATTGATAACACGCAGATCTGGATAATTTCTATGGTTCAAAGAATGCAACCAAAGAGCAACAGTTCCTTCCTTCTGTTCTGTGGAAGCAATATGAGAATATATGTACTTTATTTTGAACTCCTCAGCTTCTTTTTCATATGCTTTCATGGACAACTCTTCATGATCTTTCCACTTCTGGTTATATGAAGTAAAGAAGCACTCGTCCAAATATAATCCAACCTCAGGGGCAGTAGGCACATTAATGTTAACATCCCTGCATTAAGGAAAACAAAAGTGAAAAAAAAAATACATCCAATGAGAATCGCACTGCATTTTAAATAGAAACTTGTCATAATAAACAATAGTAGTTGTACTCACTGCTGCAAAGCTTTATCAATAAGTGACTCCAGTGCACAATTTCTCATGATTGCCACTGCCATCCCAATCATCTTCCGTATCTGATGAAGCATGAAGCTCTGTCCCACGACCTCACACTTTACAAATTCCATGCCCTCAACTACAAGAGTGGTGTTTGCATTGAATGAAATAATGTAACGTCGGCAGCGGGGTCCTCAGCTTTTGTTCTGGTGGTGAAGTTATGGAAATTATGAGTCCCTACGAAATACTTCAAAATCTTATTAAATCTCTCTCTCTCTCCTTCTCACTATAACAAAACCCACTTCCATTTGTTGGCTTATCCTCTCCATTAACTTTTTCTTCCTCAAGAATGTCTGAATTATTCGCAGATTCACCATTCAAAAGAGTACCCTCTTCCTGAACAGGAATCAGAGTCTCAAGACCAGTTTTAGAGTTCATGCCACCCTTATTATCATTCCCAGATTCCTCATTTAAATGATTATCATCACCTTTGCTCAAAGAAACCTCCACATCCTCTGTAACTCCAGAGTTTCTGTTTGATGAAATACCAGCCTCAACATCCACAGCTTCTAGTTCCAGATTCTTCTTACGATTACCAACTAATCCTACCACCTTTCGGCCCCTCTCAGAACACTCCAAACACTTAACAAGCTCATTTCCAGATCCCAAACTAGCCATGACAGTCTCTCTATCACGATGACAGCTAGGATCAAGAGCAAACACAGGAATGAGATAGACATACCTCCTCCGGTCGCAAAACTTCTTGGCATTAAAAGAAGCTGTCACACGTTTGTAACCAAAGATCCTTATCTGAGAAGGGAGGTTTGAATTAAGGCGGTCAACAAGGCCAGGTGGATCAATATAGAACCGGCCTGAGACAACCTGACCAACAGCACTAACTCCTTTATCAGTTCTAGCTGAGCGAGCCCAGTCATATCGTTTAGGGACTCCACGATCCTGTTCAGGGACAGCTCCAGACACATACAAGACTTCTTCTAGGTCACCTTCAATGGTCTTTGCACCAGGGTTTTTCTGCATACCCTGATAGCCAACACCACAGTAAGCAAAGAAAATAGCAACCTTATGGTGCTTGTATCTTTTCTTGGTGACTGTGCCAGCTGCGCATTCTTCATCATCGGACATTGTGGTGGACATCTTCAACTTCTTGGGCTCTGGCTCCTCCGCGGATACTGGAGGAGGTGGAAGCAGGGATGAAGTTGTCAGCAGCGTCGTATTTGAGTTTTCCATTTTTTAGAAGTGCAAGAATATGACTGGTAGAAGGCAATGTTTTAAAACCCGGAATGTTCAACAACCCGAAAATGGAACTGGCTCAAGATTCAAGAGTCAAAGGAAAGGCCATGCCAGGCCAGGGAACAACTATGGCCAAACCAATGACACCAGCATGAAGCCACAAACCTAAACAACAATTTGATTTATTAAAACGGAAATGAACAAATCCTTATCCTATGCTATATTAGAGACTCTTTCAGAAACATTTCCAGTTATTACATACGGCTTCAGATGCAATTTCCATTTCATTAAGTTTTAACGAACTCATCTAATCACTGTTATCTCTAGTTTTTTGGGGATTCTTACTGTCTTGCAACTTGAAAGATAGAAGAACAAAGAATCAGTAACACATACTACAACGTCTATTATTTGCTTGCTGTTAATGATTGATTTATAAGTGAAACAGAATTAATAAGACCGAGTCTTTTCAGATAAAAAAAAAAAAAAATAGATGGGAAATATTCAAAGATCATTAGAAACATCTACCCATAACATATGATTTTAAATTCCACATTCACTTTAGAGAGAGCGAAACAAATGGCACCTAAATATTATATTTTTAACAAAAGAAGAAAGAGCAAAAGACAATGAAGCAAAGGTGCGCAGAAGAAGTGTTACCAGAGGAGGAGCTTGAGAATGATTGCTGGAGGTTGAACTTCAAAATGAGAATGTGAGTGCGAAAAAGATGAAAGAACGTCAAACCCTCGTTTCAGATCGAGTTATTTCCTTTAACTAATCATATAAACGCAATTTATAAAATCATATCAGACCTCGGCAACCACGATACATAACCAAAAATTCTTAAAATAACTTCTCAAATTACTGATCTTGGGTGTTGAGGATTGCCTTGTGCATAAAACTATATGCATAGAGCTATCAGTTTCACCATGGATTCCAACAACAAAGCAGACTGTAGCAGAAATATTTTTCTTTCATGTAGTTTTAGTGAACATCTTCGATGTGTGGTAACTTGACACTTACAACCATTGGGAAATTCAGAATTTTTTTTTAATCAAGACAAGAAATAATTTTTAATATTTTTACAAAAAATAAATATTACAAAATATTATAAAATATATAATATTATAATAAAAGAAATATAAAGTAATTAAATTTTTACGGATTATATTTATCTGGTAAATACTTTTATATTTTAAAAATATTCTATGATTTTTCATTGTCTAATTTAACGTGTGAAATGTAATGTCTTCCATTAAAATAATCAATACTAAAATATTATTAATCCTAATTTTTTATATCAAGAACACAATAAAATAAAATATTCTTAAAAGAGTTATAGCATGGAAGTTTCTATAATGAACAATAGTCTTACATTGTGCATAAGTTAATCATCTCACCAATGTTGCTACAAGCCACTACAAACCCTCATTAAGTTGTATCTCATGGCTGCATGCATGAATTAAGGAAAAATGAAAATAAAAAGTTAAGAATCAAAATAAAAGTTGAAACTCTATCGATAAAAACCAATACGTCACAGAGAAAAGGCAAGCAGGTGGAGCAAATAAGTTTAAAGACAAGAAGATGTTGATTCAGATGCACTTTGTATTTATCTAAAATTCTTAATACAGTTACTAAGATGCCTTCTTTAACAGTAGGAATTAAACCGTACCTTAATCCATACAACAAAAGAAAATCACTATTAATTGGAAACATTGATTGGTATAGAATGTGAACATTTATCAAATAATACCTTTCAAATCATCAATGATGGATTCAGGAGGCAATGAATCCAAAAGAGGTTGATATCCTTCATCTTTCACCAACTTGGTTAAAACAGCTTTAACGCCAACCGTATTCATCAATTTGAGGATGCATATTGTCTCCAACAACAAATACATGAGTCAAACTTTTCAACTCAATCCAGCTACAACCAGGTTCTTTAGTTACCCTTCGGGCTTTCATCATCCCCCAGGAAATTTCCTAAAGCTGTATATATACTTGATAGCAACACATAAGCAGATGATTCCAGCGAGCCTAACTCCATTAGTTTCTCTCCAGCATAAGCACCAAGATCATAGTTACGATGGTTCTTACAGGCTGGTAATAATATGCGCCACTGACACAGACCATGATCAACCGTTGCTGATTCAAGATATCAACCATGCAAGCATAATGCTCAACTGTTTGAGCAATGTTAAATTCATCAAACATCATCTTAAAATAAACTCACCCTCTGTCCACCAGTCCCATATGACTACAAGCAGAGACAAGATTCACAAACATAGCTGCTTCAAAGCCTTATCAGAATCCCCACTCTGTGCAAAACCGGTAACCATAGCCGACCACGTGATCGAATTCTTATTCCCCGATAACTCAAAACTCCCACATTTCGCATACATTGTCACAAGACCATTAGCCACACCCGTTTTTCACGGCAAGAGAATGAACCTGCCTTCCCGAGTCCACAAGCACGTCACATGTCAACTGGAAGGTTGAATGAAGAGGAAGAAAAAGTGGAGACTTATTAAGAAAAGATATCTATACTTTATATGTTGTTATAGATAAAATACTATCATGTGTTATTTTAAAAAGAAAATTACATAAATTTATAATACATAGCTGAAAGTAAAAATATAAAATATAATTTATATTTTAAAGATCAATATACCTGGATTATATTTTTGATAATTTGTTGATAGTCAAATGTAGGTTAGATGTCAATCTCATTGTACTAGTATTATTTGTTGTTTATGTTTTCTCTATAACTTGCTCGTCTTCTAGATAATTTATTTTGTTTTTGTCCTATGATCATTTATTGCTTCTATTTCTTGTATTTTGTCTTCATGTTTATCTTTGTTGTTGATTCTTGATTGTTGAGTATTTAAAATTTTTCATATACTTATATCACCTGATCAAGAAAGAAAAATTTGTAAATGATAAATAAAATGAAGATGGACAATATATAGTAGGATTTTGTAGTGGATTGATTGGAAGAATAAAATGGAGAGAATAACATAAAAAAATAATTTTTTTAAAATCAAACTTATCACAAAATCTGATAAATTTCTTTTCAATTTGATTGTTAAATCAATTTCTTAAAGAACCTTTTATAAGTTATATATGGAGTTTTGATAAACTTGAAATCCACATAAAATATTAGAAAAATAATTAAAACACATACACAAACCATTAAAAGAAATCATACCGTGTAAGAAGAAGCTCACACATTCAAAGGTTAAACAAAGAAGCTTAATAAAAATTAAGAGTGTCAATAAATTTAAAAAAAAATGAAAAGATGAAAATATAAAAAGATTGAATGGAATTGGATGGAATACATGAAATTGCATGAAATTATATGTGCATATTGCATGTGATTAGATGGGAAACCTAAAAGTAGCAATAAAAAAGAAAATAATTAACAATAAAACATCCTAAAATTAATAAAAAAATTCCATTTTTGAAGCAAATGTTATGTCAGTATTGTTTTACATTTTACTGAAAACATGGTCCTGTTGCTTTGACATTCAATGTGTTGCTTAGTTTATGAATTGGGATTGCTATTCAATTTCAGAAATCTTTTCTTTTTCTTTTCACATTCTTTGACCATGTGTGCCACTGATATCTGTAAAACAGAGAGGGATTGGGATTGACACAGCTCCATGTTATAAATCATCGATATATTCTCGCTTCTATACCTCAACATTCTTTATTGTTTTAAACTACTTTGACAAATTTTTAATTGCGTTTCTGTCTTGAAGGTCATTGTATTGGTAGGAAGTTTAAATTGAGAAGGAAAATTATAAGGTTATCTTGAAGGTCATTTTCTAAGTGCGATGGCTTTTTTAGTTTATTTTTCTTAATTTTAATTTAACTACGTAGGTGTCTTGTGCCGGTAATCTTGAGACTAATAAGCCTTAAGAAAAAAGATGTGATCCATCGGAGATTAGCATCTTTTACATTTTCGCTGCACTTGTTCCACCAATTATCTTCATAGGATAATCTTTGGTGCGAGTGTCCTTCTAATTTGCAAACTAATATTTTTCCATAACCACTCTTTTTACTGATTTGATTCCCTGTGCTTTGTTTTGTGATTAATCAAAGGAAAATTCCCGTGCTTTGTTCGAGCGATAACTCCATTTACTGATTTGATGTGTGCTTATATTATAATCCCATTTCATGCACCTTCCTTCCCATTGAAGGCTTGACCCCTTACGGTGGTTAAGAATGAAATTAATAAAAGTTCCTTGTTTTAAAAAATGTTCATATATGTTTGGATTGTTACCGGAGTCATACAACAATCGAAAAAAACATTAAAAGAAAAAGGAAAAAAAGCACCATGTATAAAATAAAAAAAGTATACTGTAGATGATAAAATACACTTATAATCATTGATTTTTTAAAAATATTCATGATAAAATCATATTTAACAAAATCTAAAATTAGTTAGTATCTCAATTATTGATTTTCTAATTGCAGTTTATCCTCTAAAGTGTGTTACCACGGTGAGCTAAACCCCTCCACTTTCTCATATAAGGGCAACATATTTTAAACTTCAACAAAATCCCTTTAGGGGGATAAGCTTTAGAACGGCACAACTGTTCCATTTATTACTGTCCGCCACAATATTCTGAATATATTATTAAGTTGAGACTAAAATTAACGATCCTAACTTTTAAAAATTATATAAAACGGTACCTATAAATCTATAACTTCATTCAACTCAACAATATTTTTTGCAAGGTTCATTTGTTTTGTCCTTAATGATTCACCCGTGGCAAGAGAAACAGAACCCTGAAAATCCTTTTAAAATCAACTATAGGTACCACAAGAATCGGAAAAGAAAAATCAATTCAAAACTTATTTACAATTTACTTATACAATATTATGACAAAACACTTGTATAAAATATTTGAAAACTTTTATAAATCAATTCAAAACTTGTTTTTAATTTATTTCAATAATAACTTGCAAACACAACCCATGTCCAAGATGAATGAAAAGTGGTAGCAAACGATGCAAACAATAAATAATTGTTTTCAATTTAATGAAAAAATTTCAGGTTCTTCAAAAAAAAATTCTAATTATTTTTCTCCCTCAAGTTCCTTTAAAAAAATTTAAATTGACTTCTTTTTATTTATTGTTGCTAAAATGATATAAACGATCAATAAATAAATGAAAAGAAACAATAAATGAAAAAACAAGACGAATTAAAACAAATAATAAAATTAACATATACCTCAACATATAACTTAATTTCAACATACAAAAATATAGACATACCGATATGATAATTCGGGCTATTAAGAGGTATGAGATTAAGAAGCCGATTAAGGAAAAGACTCAAACCAATAAGGACCCGGCCCATTCCTCTTCTCCCTTTCAATTTTAGGGTTTCTTTCAACGGTGCTTGTTTATGAATAAGCGTAGCAGCAAGTTTTTTTCTCACTGTCTCTCTTGTGCGCCTCTTCCATCTGCAACAACGGTTGTTCTATATCCATTCAGTTCGATTAAGTTTTCTCTTCTTCTGAAACTTTGCTTTCTGAATTTGTTGTTGTTTTCATTCATTTTTGTATATCCATCGTGTGATGAGAAAAAAACTGCAACAATATGATTGGATTCGTTCCATGATTCCTAGTATTTAAGTCTGTGATGATTAGCTCTCCTCTGTTTAATTTTCAAAATTAACTTTCGAGTTCTTTTTCTGTTTTCTAAATTTCCATTTTTTTTGTTAGAGTTCAATTAGAGCAAACAGCGAAGAGAGATGATGATGTTTACATTGGTCCGTGTTTCTGAATCACCGTGACCGACAACCCTTACCAATTTCTGATCTCAAATCGCAGATATTTTTATTTGAATTTCTTAAACTTTTTAGTCGAATTTTTTCGTGGCTTTGGCTCAGGGATTTTCTAGTTTTTTTTATCAATCGTTTTGTAATTTATCTTATTTTTAGAAAACAATTGTATGACTTGCTCTCCCATTTGATGAAATTTTCTAGTTTTTTTTTGTTAGTTTATGAATAGAGCAGTTATGGTATAATTTTGATGTTGCAAATGATTGTTAACATGATGCACCATGTAGCCCTTTGCATCTTCTAGTTTAGTTGCAAGGAAATCACGAGCTAAGGTTTTATAGGTGCTATATTAGCCAAGGTAATTACAATTCTTGTTTTTGGTCAATTTGTTTATTGCCCCAATTATCACTTTTTTGCCACAAGATATGTTTTCTTAATGTGTGATTATATGATTTATTCAATGAATAAGTAAACAAAATGGAGTCAAAAATTGTATTTTTTAGTGTTGATTTGATTGTGTATGGTAAGTACCGAGTCAAAAAATTGTATTTTCTTATCGTGCAAAGCTTACTTTTTGGTGGATAATTTTTTTGAGGCTGTATTTTGATTTTGTTTCATCTACTGTTTTAATTATAATAAGATTTGTTGAAAAAGGATGGAATTGAATATTAGCAAGCAGAGCAAAGTGATGATCATCAATTGTTATTTTCACCGGGGTTTAATAACTAATTACTCCGTTTCATTTTGGTTCTTTATATTTGAAATCTTTTAACATTCTGTTTTTTATTTGTTTCATTAGCTTAAGTTGAATTTTGATTCCTTCAATCAACATGATGTTCTTGGGAAATTTAATTATTGTGTTGGATGGTTATTTAGCAAAATGTACATTTTGATCCTTGACAAAAGTAGTTAAATTAGCAAAAGCATCTGATAATCATTGATAGTGCCATCACTGCCATGATTATACGAGCATGGTGCAAGAAAATTCTTCTTGTTTATTCTTTTTCCTTTTTCTTGTTAGTCCTTAAAATTTATAAAATGTTGTTTTTACTCCATCTATATAATGTTTGTAAAACATGGAATAAGATAGATTAACGATTTGTAATATTGAGTCTTAAAATTTTGTTTTTATTTATATTTTATAGAGTGCATTTGGATTTTTAAAATTGTTAAAATTAAGTTAGTAAAATATTTAAAACCTAGTTTACTGTTTTAAAAATAATTTTAATTTTTTTGTTGACTTGTTTATGGTAATGTTGCTGGATGGAGGTTTGTACAATCTATTAAAAACAAGTTGGCGGAGATTGAATGGTGTCACGCCTGGTGTAACTATAGAGAGCAAAGTAACTTGTGTTACAAAATTAACTTATTTTAAAATTGCACCTTTGGTTAAAAATTAACTTCTTTTATTTATCTGACTTATTGTATCACAATGAAATTTCTCTACGGCCCATCCTTACTATAAAAGCCCAAAAGCTCTCCACCAATATGACAAAAGATTCCAAACTAACAAAGGGGTGTACTTAGTAAACATTTGTAAATCTTCATTTTAAGTAAGTCTATTCTATTGGGCTGGACCCAAAAAAAGTTTTAACATAATTTAAGATTTTATTTATTATTTTAATTAATTAAGAATTGTTCTTGTTTTAGGGGTTCTTCGGTGTGGACTGTGTTCTTATATTATAAAAAAATATGCGAGACTCTTCGTGTGCCTCTTCCATCAACACTGGGTTTCGGTTATTCGATTCTGGTAAGTTCTTTCTCTTTTACTTTCTTCAGAAATTATATTTTCTTCTTCTTCATGTTGAGGTTTTTCTTTATTGTCTTTATGTGAAACTGAAATCATTTCTTGTTTCTTCGGCATTTTTCTTTTGGTATATCGCTCATTTGATGAGAAAAAAACCAGCAACTATATGATTGGATGTTATTCGATTCTGGTAAGTTCTTTCTCTATCACTTTCTTCAGATATTATATTTTCTTCTTCGCCATGTTTAGGTTTTTCTTTATTATCTTTATGTGAAACTGAAATCATATCTTGTTTCTTTGGCATTTTTCTTTTGGTATATCGATCATTTGATGAGAAAAAAACCTGCAACAATATGATTGGATTCTTTCCATGATTCCTAGTATTTAAATCTCTGATGATTAATTATTTCTCTCTCCGTTTTCGTATTTTGAAATTAATTTTTGAGTTCTTTCTCTGTTTTCGGTTTCTGAAAATAATTTTCGATTCTTTGATTAGAGAGTTCGATTAGATCAAGCATCGATTAGAGATGATTATGTTTACACTAGTTCGTGTTTATAAATCACTATGACCAATAACCCTTACCAGTTTCTGATCTTATTTTTAATTTCCTGAATTTCTTCATCTTTTAGTTAGGTTTTCCTTGAATTTTCATTGCCGTAAACGCCTGTGTTCTCTTTTACTTGAATCGTTATTTTTACTTCTTGTATAGTTGTATTTCTTGATCTCAAATTATGAATTTTCTATTTTTATTATTTTTTGAATTTCTTGACTTTTAGTTGAATTTAAGGTGGCTTTGGTGGCTGTCTTAGTGATAATCTGCCTTTGTTGCATTATCTGCTGCTATGTATGTTTTAAGAAACATCGTTTCTTTAGGTATTTTTCCATAGAAATTGAAATCTTGTGCTAATCTTTTTATGTTTTGATTTTGGTTTTTTCCGGTTCTGCAGTGACCATTTCAGAATCAAATTCACATGTCAGACTTCAGAGGTTTTCAACTCAATATGAAAGAAAATTCTGGTACTCAGCATAATTTCTAATTTATTTATAATTCTTTTATATGGAAGAACTTATAATTTATTTATGTATAATTTATTAATGGGTAAATATGTTTGTGGTCTCGTAAAATTTGAAAAATTTTAATTTTGTCCTGTTAAATTTTATTGTAGTAATTTAGTCCAGTAAAAATAAAGCATATTTTGGTTGATCCGTAGTGATAATTACATTTCATATTAATTTCATGTAACTAACATACTTACACATGTAATTTGATTGTAAATGAATCAAACAATTTGGTTAAAAACCTCAAAAATTATAATTTTTCATCTCTTTTTGGGAATTTTCTCCCACATTCTAATGAGTTTAGAGGAAAGATAAAGTTTGATTCATCTGTAATCAAATTTTACATATGAAAATTGTATAATTCATTTGTAATCAAATTACATATGCAAATCTATTAGTCACCTGAGATTATTATCTAAATGAGTTTCCACTAAGACAAACAAAAATATGTTTTATTTTTATATGGACTAAATTAATATGAAATTTTTTATGAGGACAAAATTAATATCTTTTAGGTTTTATAGGTATCCTAAACATATTTTATCCCTTATTAATTTATGACAATTCTCTTAAACAGAATAATTTTTATTTGATAATTCTGTTAAACAGAATTTATGATTTTATTTGAAAAATATTAATTTTGTCCTCATAAATTTTATTATAGTAATTTAGTCGTGTAAAAATATAGCATGTTTTGGTTTATCCGTAGTGGTAATTACATTTGATAATAATTTGATGTGAATGACATGTTATTTGAGTGCAAATGAATTAAACAATTTGGTCAAAAACCTCAAAAAATTATAATTTTTCATTCTTGGGAATTTTCTCCCCACATTGTAATGAGATTTATGGAAAAATAAAGCTTGATTAATCTGTAATCAAATTTTACAGTGAAAATTGTTTAATTCATTTGTAATCAATTACACATGCAAATTTATTAGTCACCTTAGATTATTATCTAAATGAGTTTTAACTAAGACTAACAAAAATATGTTTTATTTTTATAAGGACTAAATTAATATGAAATTTTTTATAAGGACAAAATTAATATTTTGTAGGTATCCCAAACATATTTTATCCTTTATTAATTTATGATAATTCTCTTAAACAGAATAATTTTTATTTGATAATTCTGTTATCAGAATTGATGATTTTATTGGAACTATAATATTAATTTTGTCCTCATAAATTTTATTGTAGTAAGGTCTATCCTGGAGAATGTGTGGCGACACAACATAAGTTGGTAGTTCTAGATGTTAGGTTCAACAAAGTTCTTAATTTGAGGAAAAAGGATCAAAATCCAAGGATAAGATGGTGGAAGCTAAAGGAGGAGAAACAATTAGAATTTATGGAAAATATGTTGCGTGAAGGACCGTGGGAGTTTATCGGAGAAACTAA
>PYAF01002764.1:342990-353275 GCA_007407185.1 Glycine tomentella
AATTCAATGACCTTTAAATGAATGATTGATGCATGATGTGCACACTTGGATTATCAGATCATATACTCCCTTTTACAATTTATCAAATTGATTCTTCAAGCTTTCCTTTGAGCATTTCCTTTGTGCATGTTTGAAAGTCCAAAATCTTGAAGCTTGATCCTCATTCCTTGATACTTGGCTTCACTTGAATCAACAGCTTTCGCTTCATCTTCCTCAACGGGCCTCATTCCGTTTCATCTAGCCCCTGCTTCCTCAACATGCCGCACAGCACCCGCTTTTTCTGCCGCACCCACCCTCATTTGCTCTGTTGCTGTGCGGTCTGTGGCGGTCGGCCGCCGCACCGCACCGCTATTCCGATATTGAGCGCAATAGCGCCACTATTATAACTGTGATTGCTGCATCATTTTGCTGCCTAATCTGCTCATCCATTTACTATTGTAATTTATGGCACAATCTTCCTTAACACTTGATACACCTCAAACTTTCTGTTTCCTATGACATCTACAATAAAAAAAATATTTTTTGAATTGTTTTAAAATAATCATTTAAAAATTTAAACTTATTATATATGATGAATTGCGATTAAAAGAGTGTATAAAACATTTTACACTATTTTAATTGTTATTTTAATACATGATGATGTTTTCTTATGATCTTATAACCATGCTCAAGCAAAGAGTTTTTTTAATTGAATAGAACTTGAATGTTAATAGTTGAATTGGGTTGTTTCTACAGTAAATAGTATATACCTATTGATCCATGATAATGATGGGAAACCTATAAAAAAAACAACAAATGTGGTTTTTAAAGAAGTCTTTAAAGTCAGTCTATTAATTATTTTTTTGCACATTGCATACATGACTCATTCAGTTATCTAATTCTTAATTTTATTTCAGATTTTCATGAAGCAAAACAACTTTGAATTTTAACTGAAGCAACAAGGATGTAGACTATGTTTCCAAGTGGGTTGAAGCTGCTGCTACTTAGAAGAACGACTCCAAAACAGTTGTCAAATTCATTAAGAATAACATTTTCTCTTGTTTTGGAGTCGCAAGAGTGCTCATTAGTGATGGTGGGTCACATTTCTGCAATGCACTGTTGAGGTGGTTAATTCAGTTAAAGTCAGATTGTAACTGACTTTTGTGGTTGGTTAGTTTTTTTAAAGTGTGTGTGATGCGTGTTGCGTACTCGGCAAGTGCACCCGTCGCTTAAGTAATAAAGTGATAAGAGAGAGTTATCGTCCCACGAGGATTGTTTGACCAATTAAATCATAAATTAAATCGATAAGTTGGATAACAAATAAAAAATGAATAAGGTTGTTTTTGTGTGTATGTGAGGAATAAGCTAAACTAAGAACTAAATATAAACATAAGCACATAGACAAACTATGGAGGTTGATAATAAGATATGTGGTTAAGTAGCTAGGGCAATCCACACCAAATGCTTCCTACCCTTGTTCATGTATTGATTACCACCTTCATCAAGCCTAAGTTACCCAACATGCATCTTCAATAATAATAGCTAAGCCCTACTCCCGTAGTGTTCTTAACCCTTTAACCGACTCTAATACCCTAATCCCTTAGTGATATTGGCTAGGTCAAGCATTAAATGATGCATTAAATGGTTGCAAGCATACACTCCTATCCTTAGTTAATGTAAAGCTTGTCACTTTACCTAAGTCCAAGCATAGAGCCCCAATATTCCTATTGCAAACCTCAGCTCTCAATATCTAACTAGAGTGATCAATTCCAGAGAGAGATAGAAACATGCATTCAACAAGATAAAATGAAATAACTTGGCATTGACAAAAGATAGAATCCAATACAATCCCAAAAGATGTTACATTCAGTGCTTAGCCCTAACTACAATGAAGAACTAGCCAAACCTCATAATGGGTGGCTATGTTACAAAGCAAAATGGCATACCTAGCTGAAGCAAGGAAGAAGAAGATGGAGAAGCAACCCCACTTGGCCTTCAACTCCCTAAAACCCCTAACTAAGGCACCCAAGCTTCTAAAATCATATTTTTGTGTTTTTCTCCCTCCAAAAATCGTGCATTGAATGCTGAGGGTTAAGGTATTTATAGCTAGCTTGTGAAGTCTCTGTTTTGCCCTTAAAATGCTGTTGCTGTCGACCTGTGGCGCCCTTGGCGCGAGCTTGACTCTCTTGGCGTCGGGTTCCAAAACCCGCGGCGTTGACGGCGCGGAATTGGCGCTCCTGGCGTTGGCTGACAGAGAGTCTGACGCTCCAGGTGCGGGAAATGGCGCCCTTGGCGCTGAAGTCCAGAGAACCTGGCGCGGCACTGGCGCTCCAGGCGCTAGCTTCCAGTGCTTCCGACGCTCTTGGCGCCACATCTGGCGCTGATGGCGCCATAGCTTTTTCAGACTTGGCTGTTTTCTTCTAATTTTTGTAAGGTCTTGGCACTTGTGGCTGCTTTCTTGGCAATTTATCACATTAGCTCAATTCACAACACAAAAAGGCAATTATCTATGCTTGATGCTCAATTCTTGCTCTAAAAAGCTTGGTAAAACCTTATATGCTAGGCGCATATCAAACAATTCCCAGATTTAGATATTGCTGTCCTCAGCAATAAACAAAGTTCAGGTAGGAAGCATGGATCAATTCTCAAGAATCAACATTGAACAAAACTATCTCTTAGCTTAAAATGCTACAAATGACTGAATCAAATCAAAACTTCACACAAAGCTTTTCAAATCCATCAAACAATGAAGTCTAACTTGAATACCCCTTACGGATGCAAAATTCACTCAACACTCAAGTGTTTGGGTATTACAATCTCTCAATCCACCACAGTTCTAGCACTACTATAAACTTGATCCTATTCTCAAGTTCCTAAGAGCAAGAAACATAAACACATGCAAGATTGATCAAAAGGTCTTAAAAGGGTTGTAACTTGGCTTGGCTTACAGGTAGGAGCATTTGGAAAGTGACTAACAAGCATCGAGATTGAACTTACTATATTTTTAAGCTTTTCCTCTTTCTCTTTCTATTACTCCTTTCACAATTTCATTTTCTTTCCTTCCTTTCTTTCACTTGCTAATTCTTTCCTTTTTCATTTGTCAATTGGCTTAACTGAATGCCATTCTTTGTTTTTCATTCTTTTTCAATTTTCTGAATTCACCTTGACACTTGTATTTCTTTACTGCAAAACCACAGATCAATTAGTAGTTCAATCTCAACCAAGGTAAGGTAATAATTGTGGCTTGGTGTATTATCAGGTGATCAAACAAAAGAAGGCTTCAAGCTCAAAGGGGTTAGCAAAGGACTTAACTTGTAAGGAAGGCTGTTTGGCTCAAGCTTATCAGAACAAAATGCCTTTATCACATCAACATATGCATGCATTAGAGAGAAACAGATCAAGTTCTAGTGTACTATCACAGTGAGGCATCCCTCAAAAGAAATTAACTGTATAAGCACAATCCTCACTGGCTATGGTATCAAGCTAGACTTATGATGATATCAGATCAAACAAAGCATTCCATTTCGAAATGAATTCATTCATACAAGCATTCATATGCTCAGTTCAAGTTTCATACAACATCAATTCATGATTCATATCACCAATGCTTTCCAAAAATCCAATTCATAGTTGACTGATTAAGCACATCTAAATCCGGGACAGGCATGCCTTATCAAAATTGTCTAATATGTACACCTATGATTAGGTTAAAATTAGACGCAAAATTAATTGTAGTTAACTATCTGTAAAGCTTCACAAAAAGAAAAATTTGTTATCCAAAAAGTATCTGTCCAAAAGCATCTGCCTACTGTTCAATTTTCAACCAAAAAGACGCATGATTAACAAAAAGACGTGTGTTTCCTCGATTAACGTGCCCCTATTCCCAGATTTAAACCCGTTGTTGTCCCCAGCAAATTAAACGCTTAAAACTCACACAAATAACACGTTATAAGAGGAAACAAACTCATGCATAATACTGGATCAAATCATGGCAGAAATGTCATATATATATATATATATATATATATATATATATATATATATATATATATACGGGCACGCACTGACGGTGCCAACAATGTGTAAATATGTCAGATACTGAATGTAAAGTGCATCAAAGTAAATAACAGGAAACTAAAGCCAAAAGTAAATGAAGATAGAGGGAGTGAGGAAGTCAGTGTGTCGGATCCTCATCCATGGTGTCAGTGGCAGCTGCTACAGGGGATGAAGGTGCATCTGGTGATGGCATGGCAAAAGCGAGTGGTGGAGGTTGAGACGGGGAACCATTGGGATCAACTGGGAAGCGCTGGCACAGTGCGGTGAGCATCTGAGACTGGGCGTCCATCTGGGCCTGCATCCTCTGCATATGCTCCTGCATCTATGTAGCGACAGCGATGAGCTGAGAGATCTGCTGCTGCATTCGCACATAAGTGGTGGAGTCCTCAAAGATGGGCTCCCGGTGAGTAGTCTGGCTAGATGCAGCAGGTGGGTCCTGGTGTGGTGGTGATGCTGCCGGCGGTGGGCGAGAAGAAGTGGGGGATCTGGCTGGCCTCTGAGGCTGGCGAGGTGATGCAGCGGCTTGCTAATGAACATTTGGGACTTCGGGCATAGGATGCTCCAAGCCTTCCCGAGGTCCGTGCCTCGGGCTGTGGGCGACTATCTCCTCAGGATCATGTCAGCAGCGCGGAGAAGCTGGTCCTGGAGGGTGCGCTTAACCGAGTCCATATATGTCTTCTGTGTAAGCGTGGTCGCAAGCGGCACGTCAAAGAGCTCATCGTCTGGGATCTCGAGCCCTGCGTGCATACAGAGGTGGGAGACGACGGAAGAGTGAGCAAGATGGGATTGGGCCCTACCGTCCTGTATCATGTGCAGGATGCGGTCCGATAAAGCATGAGAGATACCAAGGTTGATATCTCTCTACAGCACATACAGGAGGCAGGCCCTCTCCACATTTACATCCGTCAAGTTGGAGGATGGAATGATAGTGGAGTTGACAAATAAATGCCAAAAATCCGACTCTGCGTGCAGCTCATTCCGTCTGAGCTTCTCGGGCATGTAGTCGGATCCGGTCTTCATCCGCCAAGCGGAGAAGCGACCGGTGATCCTTCTGCGTAGCTCATCAGCTAACGCAGGCATGTCATCCCTATAAGTCGCCTTGCCAGTGCAGGGGAGGGGCTGCATCCGGTTATATCTGGTGATGAATCCGCAGCTCCATAGGTCATCGAATGAAGTGCACAGGAAGTCCTCGATGAACTCATGGTCGAAAGGGACGACCACGCCTCGGACCCAACTGCACCTCTCTCGTGCCACAATAGCTCTGTCCACGTTCGCCAGGAACTCCTTCAGGATGGAGCTGGAGCTGGGCTCGGCGAAGCTCACCAGCTTATGCCACTGGCGGCGTAGAATGACCTCCAAGATGAGAGAGTCGTCTGGTAGCATCTCCTAGTCTATGATTCCCTCAGGAATGATCTTCTTTGGCAAGAACCACTTGTCGAAGCGGTCCTGATGCTCCCTGGATCTGAAGCGGCCATCGTCGAAGGCTGAAGTCCGGGGCTTCTTGCTAGTGTGCCCTGAGGTCGTCTTCTGCTTCCCTGTATCCATCTGTTTACCCTGCAAATGGGAACCAACATCCAATGCACCATAGGTTAACAAAGTGACAAAACAAATTGTGGCCTGAGCATTGGAATTTAGAATTCCCAAATTTAATCGATACTATGTAGTGGTCACAGAAAATCAAGTAAGAGAATCAGTTATATTTCATCACATAATCACCATCAAAAGCTCATGGCGTGAGGTGTGGTTGCAACAGAATTCCAACAGTTTCCAGATTTCACAAAATGATATGCAGGGATTATGTTCAGCTCAATACAAATCAGGTCACTTCATAATGCATTAGTAGCTAAAATGTTCACCACAGACACATGTGCATACCAAATTGTAGATACTAAAATGCTACTAAAATACAATGTAATCAAACAAGAAATGCTGTTGTGGAAGCACCAGCAGATCAAAGGCACAGTGACAGCAATATCAGAACATAGGTCCCATTCCAAACTCACTTTTGGGAAAATTAAAGATCAGTGTGTACAGGGTAACCCATCAACGCCACTCAGTTACAGAATGCATGGCTTGAATTAAAGGATATAGCATATCAGACCAATTCATGGACCCCTAGCAGATAAAACATGCATCCTAGATGGAAGCTCACATCAAGCTGTAGAGACCCACAGAAGAACCATTACAGTTCAATGTAGACTATCATCCAAAACTCAGGACCTAAGCTTGTTTTCAACAAAAGTCTATCATGAGCAATTTCAGAACATGTATCACAAACACAGCTTGATATTAAGGCCTACACCAATGTGCTTCCTATGCAAACATGCCAAACATGATTCCCAAATTTACTGCATGCAATATGGTTAAGTTCAATTAACAGAAAAGCCTAGCTTGAGACTAGCTAATATAACAGATCAAACCAGCAAATTGAACTCCCATGACAGTGAAATCAATTACAACATGTATTCAGTCACAGCCTACCATCGAAACATCACATGGAATATTCAACAATTGAGTGACACAGTCCATTGCAAGCACATTCCTAAGATGGCATCAGTTGAACTCAAACAAAATTGCAACAGGGTTAGCAAAACCTTGAAATAGGGTATCCAGAGATGTAAGGATGGTTCAATTGGTATCACAATCACTGTATTGCAGGGACTTGGGGCAAGATGAGTCTAGGATACATGCATTTGGAGTTACACAATCATTTAACAACCCCATATCAGGTCCAATTCCCAGATGAAAATTGCATACTAAGGTCCATTTAATGAAAACAAATCCATAGTCTGAAGGCAGGGAAGAGATATGCA
Organism: Glycine tomentella; assembly: GCA_007407185.1. Taxonomy (NCBI): domain Eukaryota; kingdom Viridiplantae; phylum Streptophyta; class Magnoliopsida; order Fabales; family Fabaceae; genus Glycine; species Glycine tomentella. The sequence goes on from PYAF01002764.1 coordinate 349,839, forward strand.
CAGATCAATGGGGGTCAATGATCAATTTGGGAAAAGAGTTTTACACAGTGAGAGCAATTTCCAATATGGCCATTGACAATTTAAACCACATAGCAGGCAACTAAGCAAGTGAATGCACATGCATTAAACATGTTTAGCAGCAACTAAAATCACTTCAGACCAGGTTATGCCAAATGACAATTAACATCGATTCCCTACAGACAGTACCGACCTACTGCACATCAAGGACGCATTCAAGGCATGCAAATTTAGTAAAGTTTTCAAAAAAACCCCTTTTCTTAGCTCTTAGTTATCAAGCGTGAGTCCAAGCACCCCAACACAGGCTTTAAACGAAAATGGGAAACATACCTTGTCTCGAGCCATGGTGGAGAGGATGACAGAGAATGCTATCACACACCAAAATTCACGAAGAGGAACAAAGCTATGAGGACCCACACAAACAGAAGGTGACGATGAGGGAGACTAGGGATGGAGGAAATGAGGCAGTGAATGTGGGTATGGTCTCGCTGGATGAGGGAGAGGTGAGATCGAGAGAGAGTGGGGAATGGAAGGAGAAGAAAGGCTGGTTGAGGGAGAGCAGGTTGAAAGGGTGTAAGAGAGGAGAGGAATGTGAGGAAAAATTCGAATTAAAATAAAATAAAAACGGCGCCCGAAGTGTGGCGCTGATCGCGCCAATACCGCGCTAAAGGCGCTACAAAGCAGTATATCTAGCGCTGATGGCGCCATACAAAGAATTTTTGAAATCCAGTCAGCGCCAATGGCGCCACACCGGCGCTCGGAGCGCGGAATTCCAGAAAGGTTGGTGCTCCTAGCGTCAATACCACGCCTGCAGCGCCAAACGTCTCTTCAAAAATCCAGAGAGTTGGCACTCAGGGCGCGAAGCTGGCGCGACCAGCGCGGTGCTCCAGAAAGGTTGGCGCTCAGGGCGCCAAGCTGGCGCTGTTGGTGCCAGACTTTCTGCACAGGCACAAAATGCTTGACATTGCCTTTTAAAAGCTCAAGGTCACCCCAATTCTCACACCAAATGGAAAATAAAGCTATAGATATTATGCAATTTAGAAAAACATAGACAATAACAACAACAAACACCATATTGGAAATTGCCCAGGTGATCTTTCTGCTAGTTGCTTTGATATCTGGCCAATTTGAGTCTCCAAATTTCTGATGGAAGCACCTTGGTTTTTCAATTCAGATCCAGTCTCATTCATGAAGGCATCAGTGTTTTGGATATGATCATTAGTGGTTTTAGCCAGCTGCAACATTGCCTTTTCCAACTCAGAAGGCTCCTTGGGAGGGATGGGAGGCGGTTCCAAGTAGTGGTTAGACTTGTAGTCCAACCCACTTCCATGTGGTCTTCTAGGATAGCTACTTCCACTCCCAGAAGCTTGGTTGTAATTTTTTTGATAACCTTGGGGTGGCCTTTGGTCATACCATACTCCATTTACTTGAATTGGGTCGGCCCCCACCAAGGTTGGACAGACATTGGACTCGTGGTCCCCTTGGCAATACTCACAAACAACCATGCCTGCTTTGATTGATGAAGCTTGAGCTTTGGAGACCTCTAGCTTATCAAATTTAGCATTGAGGATAGCAAGTTGTTGTGATAGGAGTTTTTGTTCAGCCAACATTGCGTCTGTGCTACCCAAATGTATAACTTCTCTCTTTGGTTGACTTGCTATGCTCTCATTCTCAGTTCTGGCCAAAGAGTCTATCAACTCATGTGTTTGGGCAGCTGTCTTTGATCTGATGGTTCCTCCAGCAGCTCCATTAATTACCGGTTTTGATTCCGGTGACAAACCATTAAAGAAGATTCGCACCTTCTTCGCAACCGGCATATCATACTGAGGACAACGCCGGATCAATTCTTGAAACCGATGTCATGCTGCACACAAGGTTTCTCCATGGAGTTGCGTAAAGTTGGTGATCTCATTCACCAGGCAGTTATACTTCTCCATGGAAAAATACTGAGCGAAGAACCTAGCCATCAACTCATCCCAGGTGGTTATGCTATTAGAGGGCTGACGGCCTAACCATCTGAGTGCCTTTCCCTTCAAAGCAAAGGGAAAGAGGCGGAGCCTAATGGCATCATCTGTCACTCCTTGGTGACGGATGGTATCACAGATCATCATGAAGCAGTCCGCAATGTCGTGAGGATCCTTATCATCCTCGCCGCCAAATTGATTCTTCTCCACTAAACTGATAAAGGATGGTTGGATGTCAAAGTGATTGGCTTGAATAGGCGGCCTGACAATGCTGAAAGGCGGTCAGATGAATAATGGAGCAAGGATATTCTCCATTAGTTCGTCCTCCGGCCTTGGCTGATCTCGGTTTGGCTGATGATATGTACAACAAAAAGAAGCATGCTTGATGATATGTACAAGGAAGAAAAGGAAGGGAAGAGGGAAGAACCCTCTTCCCCTCACACCCAAACCCTAGCTCAGGTCCTAAGCCTTCTTTCTCCTCCCTTGGTAGTGATTTTCGTCCAAAAGTTGGTCTCTAATGCTGAGGCTTCAGTTATTTATAGTGTAGCCTGTGAAATCTTCATTTTGCCCTCATTATGTAAACTCTGTCGACCTGTGGCGCTCCTGGCGCGGCCCTGGTGCTCCAGGCGCCAGCTTCCAGAATGTATGGCGCTCCTGGCACGGTAATGGCGCCCCAGGCTGACAGAGATTTTTGGCGCTCTTGGCGCCATTATGGCGCTCCAGGCGCCAGGTTCTAGTGTGAATGGCGCTCCAGGCGCCACAGATGGCGCTGATTGCGCAAACATGCAGAACTAGCTTATGTACTCCCGATTGTACATAGGCTTGATGGCGCCAGACCTTTTTCTCTGCATAATTCCTTGGCTATTCACCTGCTAAACAGTCAATCTAAACCAAAATACCTCATTGAAGCTCATAAATTACATTCATACCAATTGGAAGTTATTTATCATATAAAATGATGCATTTAACGATCTAATTGAGCTTGGTAAGCATCATGTGCTAGGCACATATCAAACAATTCCCAGATTTGAACATTGCTGTCCTCAGCAATGACAAAGATCTTGAACTAGGGATCAAGGACAGACATTCAATCATAGATAGCATCACAGAAAGAATCATAGAATCCAAAATTGCTATACACAACTGAGCTTTTGTATTGAACTCCAACAATGTTTTTCAATTTCATCACAAAACATAATCCAGCTTGAACACCCTCACCAGATAAAATTCACTCATCACTCAAGTGTCTAGGGTGTAATCAAGATCACTCTCAATCTCTACAGCCATAACACTACCATAGGCTTGACCATATTCTCAATTTTCCTAAGAAAATACAACACATGCACACTTGATCAAAAGGGCTTTCAAGGTTGTAACTTGGCTTGGCTGGAGGGTGGATATATTTGGAAAGTGACTAAGCAAATGTTGAGATTGAAATAGCATCAACTTTTCCAT
>PYAF01002764.1:353375-405374 GCA_007407185.1 Glycine tomentella
ATAGTGGTTTACAACAATTCTTTATCAGGTGTTTGAACAATTAGGTCTTAAGCTCAAGGGGCTAGCAAAGGATCATTATTTCCAGGGAAGGCTATTTGGCTCAAGCTTAAAAGAATAAAATTGCCTTTATCACATCATGTATGCATGCATCAGAGAGAAACAGGACAAGTTCTAGAGTGTTACTACTGTGAGAACTCTCAAAAAAAGAAAAATTTTCTGTATAGGCACAATTCTCACAGGCTATAGTATCAAGCTAGATTTGTTGATTCAAAATCAAACATCATATCCATTCTAACAATCACTTCGGTCATGCAATAATTTCAGATTCCAATCATTATTCATGCAATGTAATTCTCGAATGTTCTTATCACAATTTTCCCTATTCTCAATCAAGTTTCTCACTGATTCAGCTTTGTAAATCTGGGTCATGCTTTTATCAAAAGTGTCTAATATGTACTCCTATAGTGTAAGTTAGGAATTAGACAGTAAGTTACTTATCCACAAAAAGAATTTTTGACTCCAAAAAGAATTTCAGACATCCTTTGTTCTCAACATCATTAATTTCCTCAATTAACGCATACCCCCAATTCCCAGATTTAAAATTTGTTGTCCCCAGCAAATAATTAACTACTAGGTATGGGAAGAAACAAAATAGGTAGGCGTTATTTGAGGACACAAGATAACACGAAACATCAGTCTAATAGTTACTCAAAATATGTACCAAGGTTCAATGCAAAGATCAACAAAAACTGATAAATAAAACAAAGGACAAGTCTAAAATGCAGAAACCAAAATAAACATAAATAAAACATTGGAACAGTAAATAAGATGCAGTAGCAACATTACTCTTCAGCCATAGGGCATCTGGTGCTAGTGGGGGCTCAACTCTTTTTTCTTCTTTCCCTTGTCAACTTGCTTGCCCTGAAAGTCAAAAACCAAAGTCCAACATACCATATGTTCAACAAATCTACACACAGTTCATGGCCTAATCAGTGGACAATAGGAATTCCCAGATTTAGAATAAACTATATCAGGGTAAAATTGACTTCAAGGATGCCTTAACAGTTCATCTAACATTATAAACACTAACAACAAGTTGGACAAGTAAAAAAGCATAAGACAAAACAAAGAGTGAACATACAGCCACACAGTCAACACGTTTGTGCATGCTCAGGCCAATGCTGTCATTCCCAGATTTAGTTGAGATCATATTGTGAACAATAAGATGTACAGGCATTCCTAATGATATCAACTGTTGACTTACACACAAGGAACCAAAATGACTGATGACAAGAAACTTCAAGTTCAGCTTAATGGTCTTAAACATCCAAGGTTAAACAAACAAGAGCATAGACCACAATGAACAATTACAATTTCAGCAAAGAAATCCTAGACTTGAATTCAACAATAACTTACACCAGTATTAAAGCAAGCAAAACAGATTCCTTGATTGAAGCACATTGAGGCAGTAAGAATAGACCATATTAAAATGTAATGCCTAGACATGTGCTCAACAAAATAGTTCTGAAATGTCATAGTGTAAAGCAAGTGTAAAACTGAATTCAAACACAATTTCACACCAAAACCTCTCAACATATGCTATTCTATCTAAGTATATGAGGCCATCTCAGAATCACAAGAAGCATTATTGTTGATTTCAATTGAAGCCAAGCATCAATGAACAAGATTCAAGCTTCAAGGAGTTTTGAGCTTTCAACATGACCAAAGGCTAAAGAATCATGGGAAGCTTTGAAGAACTAATTTGATTAATTGTAAAAGGGAGTTATGATCTGATAATCCAAGTGTGCATTTCATTTCATTCATTATTCATTCATCTAGGATCGTTAGATTACATGAATTGATCAAAGGCAGCACACAAAAGGTTAAGAATTTTAGGAAAAACCAAGTTTTACTGAAGTATTCGATTACATACTTATTGGAATTATTATTTTGTTCTTCGTGCCTTTGAAAAACAAATCAATAACAAGGTAATCAATTGCAGATCTAATTAATCGATTACTTAGGCTAAAATATGAAAAATGCATCATTCGGTCTTAATCGATTACAACATTTGGTAATCGATTACAAGCCTGCCTTGAAAAAGCCTGACCTACTGGAGTAATCGATCTCATATCAGTTTAATCGATTACATAGTTCAAATCAGAAAATAGGGTCACTCTGGCTTAATCGATTACAACAATTGGTAATTGATTACATAGTACATTTTAGAGAAACAGGTCACTCTGGCTTAATCGATTACGTATCGGAATATCGATTATTTAGTTCATAGCCAAAATCCAGAAAGCCTCAGGAATATTTTAATCGATTACATCTTGAATTAATCGATTACAAATGGTAAATAATCGATTACAGGAGCGTGTTTAATCGATTATTATCAGTAAAAATTCTGTTATAAAAAGGACCTCTAAGACTGAGGTTCACAGCTTTCACAATTATTGAGTTTTACGAATCCTAAGGCATTCACACACGTTCTGAGCTTTCATTAGTGAATTTTTCTCTGTTCTAAACACATTGACTTCACCAAATCCATATGGGTTGTTGAATCAAGAAAGTGAAGTCTCATCATTCATTCAAGGCATAAGGAAATGTTTGCATATGTTTGTGTGATCAGTAAATCAACCTGAGTTTCATTCACTTTGCATTCATTCTTGGATTATCAGGTGATATCTTTCCTTGTCCTTTGTTGGTATAAACTGTTCTTTGAATTCTTTCAAGTTTTTGTTTATTGTAAAATGGATTTCTTGCAAGTGTAGAGATAATGTTTCTCTAGTTTTTGCTGAGTAGTGTTCTTGGCAAAGGGGTTTGGTCTCTAAAAGTCTAATAAGGTTTTAGACTTCTGAACTTTATCTAGGGTTGATAAAGAGAGACTTGTATAATTGTTTGTAAAGATATATTGCAATAGTGGAACTCTACTCTAGTGTTGAGTAGAAGAAACTGGATGTAGCCTCATAGGTTTTGAGGTGAACCAGTATAAATCATTTGTCTTGATTTATCTTTAACATTCTCGGTTATTCTAGAAATTAATTCTGTTGTGTGAATTTATCTTGGTAGTGTTTCAAGTCTTGGGTTGATCATTGGATAAAGTTTGTTCAAGTGTTTTTGTGATAAAGATCCAAAGGGCATTAAACTCTGATTTGTTTTTGAAAACTCTGTTTTTCATTGAGAAAATTTTATTTTACCAAGACTAACCAATCCACCCCCCCTCTTGGTTAAGTGTGAAGTGTTCCTTATTTTCCACAATTATCAGAGAACAACAACATTGAACTGCCCTAATTCTACCCAATTCCCAAATTTATCCAAGCAACATTACTATGCATTGAAAACAAACGAACATCAATAAAAACAACACAAAGAAAATAATAACAAACATAACAAGAACAAAAACAAATAAGCACAGATACAAAACACAAGGATGTCCTTCATGAGTCCATCCTCAGGCCCTTATCTGTTCCCTATTCTCTCAGTAGTATCTAGTTCCTCCTCTTGTTCTTCTTCTGGTGGTGATCTGGAACTAGATACCTCTGCTTCCTTCCTTTGTTTCGCTAACTTCCGGGTCCTCTTAGCAAGGATTCACGGGTCAGCGGTACCTCGTATAAACTCAGGAAGCTGGTTAGTAACAAAACAAATCCAACGTTAAAGATAAAAATTTATAATAAATTTGGCTAAAGCCCCTCCCCTGCAACTGCGCCAAAAACTTGTTGCGTACTCGACAAGTGCACCGATCGCTCAAGTAATAAAGTGATAAGAAAAATTATCGTTCCACGAGGATTGTTTGACCAATTAAACTATAATCGTATCTCAAGGTTGGATGACAAAAGATAAGAGAAAGGGGTGTGGTGTGTGTACAACGAATTTAAAGCTAATTATAAACATAAGGTAGTAGAACAAAATAGATAATGGTTGCACTAAATGTAAACTAATGTAACTAGAGAACCCACACTCAGTGCTTCTGACACTCTTACATGGATTGTTTGCAACATTCATCTACACTAGCTACTCAATCATGCATCCTCATTCATTAATAGTTAAGCCTTAATCCCTTAGTGACATTAACCCTTTTACCCTTTTCAATACCCTAATCCCTTAGTAGCATTTATTAGGTTAAGCATTAAGTGATGCACTAGAAAGATTGCAAGCCTACATCCCTATCCCTAGATGTAAAACAAGTCACCACACTTGGTTCCAAGACTAAAGTCCCAATATCCCTATTGTGAACCCTAGCTCTAAACTCTTAGATAGATTGATCAGGTCTAAAGAAGAGATGAAGACATTCAAGCAAAGTGTAATGAAATAACATAGCATAAAGGAATAATAACATTCAATCCATTCCAAATGAGATTTACATAGAGTATTTGTCCAAACTACAAAAGGAAACTAGCCAAACCTAACATGGATGACCTTGGCACAACAAAAAGAAGCATGCTTGATAATATGTACAAGGAAGAAGAGGAAGGGAAAAGGGAAGAACCCTCTTCCCCTCACACCCAAACCCTAGCTCAGCTCCCAAGCCTTCTTTCTCCTCCCTTGGTAGTGATTTTCGTCCAAAAGCTGGTCTCCAATGCTGAGGCTTTGGTTATTTATAGTGTAGCCTGTGAAATCTTCATTTTGCCCTCATTATGCAGACTCTGTCGACCTATGGCGCTCCAGGCGCCAGCTTCCAGAATGTATGGTGCTCCTGGCGCGGTAATGGCGCCCCAGGCGTTGGCTGACAGAGGTTTTTGGCGCTCTTGGCTCCATTATGGCGCTCCAGGCGCTGAACTCCAGAATGCTGGCGCCCTAGGCGCGAACATGGCGCTCCAGGCGCCAGGTTCTAGTGTGAATGGCGCTCCAGGCGCCACAGATGGCGCTGATGGCGCCAACATGCAGAACTAGCCTATGTACTCCCGATTGTACATAGGCTTGATGGCGCCAGACCTTCTTCTCTGCATAATTCCTTAGCTATTCATCTGCTAAACAGTCAATCTAAACCAAAATACCTCATTGAAGCTCATAAATTACATTCATACCAATTGGAAGTTATTTATCATATAAAATGATGCATTGAACGATCTAATTGAGCTTGAAAAGCATCATGTGCTAGGCACATATCAATGCGTCCAGTATGTGAAGTGTAAGCCGTGTAACACTGTGAGTGTTTTTTTTTGTTCTAACAAGTGGTATTCAAAGCGTCAGGTTTTGATTGAGGGAGAAAAGAATTCCGCTGTGTGTGAAGAGTGAGTTGTTGACGATGGCCACTTCCAATAATGGTGGTTTTCCAACCTCATTACCCATTGTTGATGGAAAAAACTGGGATAAGTGTAGCAATCAAATGGAAGCCATTCTTGGTTTGCAAGATGTGCTCGAGGTGATTACATATGATGTCGAAAAGATCACTACAACAAAGATGGACGATGCCCATGCCAAAGAAGTCAAGAAGAAGAATTACAAAGCCCTATTCATTCTCCATCAATGTGTCGATGCGGGTCATTATGAAAAGATTTCTGGAGTCAAGAGTGCGAAGCAAGCATGGGACATTCTGCAACAGGCCTATGCTGGTGCTGAGAAGATTAAGAAGGTCAGATTGCAGACCCTGAAGAGACAATATGAGTTACTTGAGATGGAAGGAATTGAGAATGTTGGAACCTACATCAGTCGGGTCCAAACCCTTGCCAATCAAATGAAGAGCTGCAGGAAGAAAGTCTCAGATCAATCAATTATTGAAAAGATCCTGAGAACGTTACCCACCAAGTTTGATGTGATTGCTGTGTCAAATGAAGAGACCCAAGATCTTGAAAAAATGAAACTTGAAGAACTACAAGGCTCCCTTGAAGCATTTGAGATGAGACATGCTGGAAAGAGAGAAAAATCAAGTGAACAAGCTCTGCAGGCCCAATCAAACTAGAGAAAGGAAGGAAACAATTCAAAGAACAAAAGGGGAAGAGGCAGATGGAGAGAAGGAAGTAGTAGAGGTAGAGGCCAGTCAAATTGGAATAACCAAAATTCCAATTCTGGCAAGCCTGCATCTGATCAGAAATCAAATGACAACAAGCAAAAGAGAGGAGGTTCGTGTAGTTCAAGAGGAAGAGGCGAAAAGAAGATAATGGACAAGAGTGACATTCAATGCTACAATTGTCAAAAGTGGAGCCACTTTGCAGATGAGTGCTGGCACAATGACAAGAGGGAATCAAGAAGTGACGAAGTCCAACTTGTAGAAGAGGAGCAAGATGACTCAGGCCAAGTCATGTTGATGGCGACCACTGAAGTGAGAGAATCCAATACTGACTTCTGGTATTTGGATACTGGTTGTTCCACCCATATGACAGGGAGGAAAGACTAGTTTGTGAATCCTGACTCAACTGTGAAAAGAAAGGTTAAGTTTGCTAATAACAGCACACTCACAGTTGAAGGTGTTGTTAAAGTGCTAATCAGGAGAAAAGATGGCAAGCACTCCTTCATCTTTGATGTTCTTTTGGTGCCAGGGATGAAAAGTAATTTGCTTAGTCTTGGGCAATTACTTGAGAAGGGTTATGTGATATCCATGGAGAATATAGAACTGAAAGTGTTTGATGGGAATAAAAGGCTGATTATCAAGGCACCTTTATCCAACAACAGGACCTTTAAGGTGGGAATTCAAGTGATTGAGCATAACTGCTTTGCAACCTTGGTGAATATAGAAGAATGGTTGTGGCATTATAGGTTTGGGCATCTAAATTTTAGGGATCTAAACCTGTTATGCAGAATGGTGAATGGTATACCACAGATACATGTACCAAAAGAGATGTGTGAAGAGTGCTTGGAGTCAAGGCAACCAAGGTGCTCATTTAAAAGTCAAGTTCCAGGCAGGACAAAGGAGAAACTTGAAGTTGTCTACTCAGATGTATGTAGACCAATGCAAACAGAATCTCATGGAGGAAACAGGTACTTTGTGTCCTTCATAGATGACTTTACCAGGAAAATTTGGGTGTATGTGATTGCTAGAAAGAGTGATGTATTTGAAATTTTTAAGAAGTTTAAAGTGCTGGTAGAGAAACAGTTTGGCCAAAGCATGAAAGTTCTGAGAACAGATGGAGGAGGTGAATATACTTCATCTGATTTTCAGCATTTTTGTGATCAAGAAGGTATCGTTCATGAGATCACACCACCATACACTCCCCAGCACAATGGTGCTGTTGAGAGAAAGAATAGAACTCTCATGAACATGGTGAGAAGCATGCTTAAAAGTAAGAATTTGCCAAAGTCCTTGTGGGGAGAAGCAGTGTGCACTGTAGCCTACATCCTCAATAGATGTCCAACCAAAAGCTTGAAGGGTATTACACCAAAAGAGGCATGGACAGGTTATAGGCTATCGCAACCTGTCCAGCTACGACGGGGACGGCGATGAAAAGAGAGAAAAAGATTCCCATGAAGGGAAAAACTAGAGGGAGTCACCACCAACGTTTATTTAAGAAAAACGTTGGAAAAACCAAAAGATAAGACATGGTCTACGATTTTAGAGAAAAAGAGTTCGGGAGTCATTTACGCAGGGAAGGTGTTAGCACCCCACACGTCCGTCACGAAGACGACAGCCTTTAATCGAGTGTGTTAAAAATAAAATGATTTTTTAATTATTTGTCTTTCCTTAAGAACATAACTTATGCTTGTTTTATTTTTGTTTATTTAGAAAAGAAAATCAAATTTTTGTTATTTAGAAAATAGAAGATTTTATATATTTTTTTAGTTTTTTAGGTTGACAAGGGGTTTGCCCTCGCTCCTACGTATCCCCAAGTGCAATGAGGAAATCATAATTACGTAGTTCTTTTTTTGAAAAGAGCTTAATTGGATAGATTTTATTTTTCTAAAAAGATTTGTTTCAATTGCGTGAAAAAATATTTGTTAAAGCGTTGGACCTTGAAACAACGTTGAATTTTAGGTGTAGTGTAAACAGTAAATATTTGACTGGTTTTGGGGTGTGTATTTATGAAAAACTGGAAGTGCAGAAAGCATTATTTAATTGGTTTGAGAGGGGTGTATTTATGAAACGTCGGTTGCAAAAAGCAAATTTTTTTTTTAGGGTTAGAATCGGGTCAGGGAAACCCGACCCAACCCGTATTTTCAGTGATGGGTAGAGCAGCAGCAGCAAAGCTGCATGAAAATGGTGAGGAAGCCACCACAAAAGGTGGCAAGTCCCTTTTGACACCACCTTGCACAAGGCCAGGTGACACGAGGCTGGCTGGAGATGGAGGTGGTACTACGGCATGGTGGCGGAAGCGGAGGTGGCCACGATGGAAGCTAGAAAGTTCCAAAACAAAAAAGAAAATGAAGAAAGAAAGAAAGAACGTGAGGCTAGTGATGGAAACCATGGAAATAGAAGCAAGAACACAAAAAAGAAAATGAAAGACCACAATAAACCTTTGAACGAAATCAAACAACAAATAATCAAAAGGAACACAATAAAAATGCAAGAAAAAAAGAAGAAAGGGGGGGGGGAGAAGATGAGGCAGGGAAGAAAATTAGGGGTTACCTGGATACTCTTCTCTTCCACTGATTGCAATACCAAATGACACAACCTTTTTATTTACTTTTTCTGTTCTCTTGGGATTTATGTCTCCTTTTTCTCTTCTCTGTGTGTGTTTTTCTGTGTCTAGACTGCTCTCTTTTATAGTGTTCTTTCTCTTTTTGTCCTCTTTATTCTTTCGCTTTTTATGTTTATTATTCTTACTTTCCCTTTTTCTTTTTATTTTATTTTATTATCTTCCTTTCCTTTTTTAATTTTTCTATTATCTTCCTTTCCCTTTTTTTCATTATCTTTCTTTCCCGTTTCATATTTTTCCTTCCTTTTTTTCTATTCTCAGTTTCATCATTTTCTTTTCCTTTTTTTTGTTTTCATTTTTATTTATTATTTGTATTTTTATTTATCTTTTTTATTATTATTTTATTTTTGGTACCCGGACAACATTAGGGTATGACACAGGCCGAATGTGAGTCACTTGAGAGTTTTTGGCTTAGTATGTTTCAGACATGTCCCTGATCAGCTGAGGCAGAAGCTAGATGACAAGGGAGAGAGACTGATACTTGTAAGATATCATGCCACTGGAGGTTACAAGTTGTTTGATCCAAAGAAGAAGCAAATGATCACAAGTAGAGATGTGGTCATAGATGAGTCCAAGAGTTGGAACTGGGAAAATGAAGAAAGACCAAGTAGAGTTATGTTTGATTTTGAGCCAGAAGAACAAGAGAAAGAAGGTACGAAAACAGATGCAGATGTGAGAAGATCACAGAGAGCTAGGACTATTCTACAAAGGCTGCAAGACTTTGATATGGTGACTGATACACAAGTGAATGCAAAAGGGGACTTAGTACATTTTGCTCTACTGTCAGAAGCTGAACCAGTAAGTGTGGATCAGGCCCTGCAGGATCCAAGGTGGATTTGTGCTATGCAGGATGAACTTCAGTCAATTAAGAGAAATGAGACCTGGGAACTGGTGTCCTTACCTACTCATAAAAAGCCTATCAGTGTGAAGTGGGTCTATAAAGTGAAAGTGAACCCAAGAGGAGAAGTGATTAAACATAAAGCCAGATTATTGGCTAGAGGTTTCTTGCAGAAAGCTGGTATAGACTATGAAGAGGTGTTTGCACCTGTGGCTCGATTGGAAACTGTGAGATTGGTGGTTGCAATAGCAAGTCAAAGGGATTGGAAAATGCATCAAATGGATGTAAAGTCTGCCTTCTTGAATGGTCCACTTGAAGAGGAAGTGTATGTGACACAACCACCAGCTTTTGTTGTGACAGGAGAAGAAGATAAGGTTTACAGATTAAAGAAAGCCTTGTATGGCTTAAAGCAGGCTCCAAGAGCCTGGAATAAGAGAATAGATGGATTTTTGCAGCAAATTGGATTTGTGAAATGCAGCTCTGAATTTGGAGTCTATGTGAAGGGAGAGAGATCAAGTCTGCTGATTGTCTATTTGTATGTAGATGATTTGTTGGTGACAGGTAGAAGTGAACCTGAAATCAGCTCATTCAAGCAAAGCATGATGAAAGAGTTTGAAATGACAGATTTGGGAGAATTGTCCTATTTTTCTTGTCATTCATTTCAAGAAGGTGGAGAACGGTTATGTCATGCATCAGGGAAAGTATGCAAGTAATTTTTTAAAAAGGTTCAAAATGGCCAGATGCAATCCAACAGCTACACCAGATGAGACTGGATTGGTGTTAGAAAAGGATGGAAGTGAGGATGCTGTGGATTCAACTCAGTTCAGACAAATGGTTGGCTCGTTGAGGTATCTTTGCAACACTAGACCTAACATTGCCTATAGTGTTGGTTTGATCAGTAGATTTATGGGAAGTCCTAGAGTGCCTCATCTCTTAGCTGCAAAGAGGATCATGAGGTATGTGAGGGGAACTTTGGAGTATGGTTTGCTGTTTCCAAGTAGAATGGGAGAGGAGAAAACTGATCTAGTGGGATACTCGGATGCTAATTGGTGTAGAGATAGAAATGACAGAAAGAGCACAGCAGGGTATATTTTCAAGTTTGGTGAAGCACCAATTTCTTGATGTTCAAAGAAGGAGCCCATTGTAGCTTTGTCATCATGTGAAGCAGAATATGTGGCAGCATCCATGAGTGCATGTCAAGCTCTTTGGATTGATTCAGTGTTGAAAGAAATGTAGATTAGAGAAGAAGGAATTGTGAAGCTGTTTGTGGACAATAAATCCGCAATAAACCTAGCTAAGCACCCCATTGCACATGGAAGAAGTAAGCACATTGAAACAAGGTTTCATTTTCTGAGAGACCAAGTTAGCAAAGGCAAGCTGAAGCTGGAGTTTTGCAGGTCGGCAGATCAAGTTGCTGACATCTTGACCAAGCCATTGAAGAAGGATAGTTTTCTAAGACTTAGGAATGATTTAGGGGTAATGAATGTTGTAGAACTGAATTAAGGAAGAGTGTTGAGGTGGTTAATTCAGTTAAAGTCAGATTGTAACTGACTTTTGTGGTTGGTTAGTTTTTTTAAAGTGTGTGTGATACGTCTAGTATGTGAAGTGTAAGTCGTGTAACACTGTGAGTGTTTTTTTTTTTTTGTTCTAACATGCACAACTGCATAAGGTATTGAAGCACTATCAGGTCAAACACAAAAAGGCTTCTCCTTATCATCCTCAGACCAATGGGCAGGTTGAAGTCTCCAACAGGGAGTTGAAGATAATTTTGGAAAAGATTGTGGCTTCATGAAGAAAGGACTGGGCAATGAAGTTAGATGATTCCTTGTGGGCCTACCGAACTGCTTTTAAGACTCTGATTGGTCTATCCCCATTTCAGATGGTTTATGGGAAAACATGTCACCTACTTGTTGAGATGGAGTATAAGGCATATTGAGCGCTAAAGTTTCTCAATTTTGATGAATCATTGTCTGGAGAAAAAAGGAAGCTGCAGATGCTGGAATTGGAGGAAATGAGGCTCAATGCATATGAGTCTTATAAAAATTACAAGCTGAAGATAAAAGCCTATCATGACAAGTAGCTTGTGAAAAAGAATTTCCAGCCAAGGCAACAAGTTATCTTGTTCAACTCCCACCTGAAACTTTTTCCTGGAAAACTCAAATCAAAATGGTTCGGGCCATTTGTTATCAAGAATGTCAAGCCATATGGGGCAGTGGAGTTGATGGATCCATCCTCTGGTGACTTAGAGCACAGTTGGATCGTAAATGGACAAAGGCTCAAGTTATACAATGGTGGTGATATCGAGCATTTGACCACAATCATCTATCTCCAAGACCCATGAGGGTGTCTTACGTCAAGCTAGTGACGTTAAAGAAGCGCATACTGGGAGGCAACCCAGGATTTTGCCCTTATCTCTTTTATTAGCATAGTTATTGTTGTGAATTACGCTTTTGTGTTCTGAGTGTTAAGTTCTTTCTTTGTTTGTGAATTGTATTTGTGTGTTTTTATTTAGTGCAGTTTTCACTGGTGTGATGAGCACGCAAACTCGCGCTAAGCGCGCCTTTCATGTTTGCCTTTGCGCGCTGAGCGCACCCTTGCTGTTCATTTGGAGTGCTGAGCGCACACATCGTGCTAAGCCCAAAAAACGTGACGCGCTCAGCACAATAAACTCTTTGCCTGGAATTAATTGGAAATTGGACTAAGCGCGCATTTTCGAGCTAAGCGCGCCAATAGGCTCGCTAAGCGCGCCAATAGGCTCACGCTCAGCCCAATAAACTCTATGTCTCGAATTTAAGGAATTGGGCTAAGCGTGCATCAATGTTGCTAAGCACCAGAGCACGGTTACGGAAGTTGCAGGTAGATTTTGACCTACAATTTTCGCTAAGCCTGCATCCTTCGCGCTAAGTGCGACCTTTTGAAAAAAAAGGGGGGGGGATTTCAAAGGTCTCGGACCTTGTGCGCTAAGCGCGCATTTGCTCGCTTAGCGAGCCCACATTAATTGCACTTTATTGTCAATGGTGTCCCGCTAAGCACGAAGCTCCCATAATTGCATAGCAGTTTTCATAACATCTCAAAACCTCCCCACCTACTTATCCTCTCTTCTCTCCCTTCCTTTCTCACTTTCACTGTCTTTCTCTCTCACTCGTTATTGTCCTTTGTTCATCCTCTGTGCATCCTTCTCTCGTTTTCATCAAACCCATCCCATTCCCAAGTATGCATTCCTTGTACTTTTATGCTTGTATTTTCATTTTTTTTATTTACTTTTCCATTATGTAATTTCTGGTTTTGTTCTCGTTTTAATATCTATATTAGGTTGTTTAGTGATCGTTATTCTGGTTGCTAATGTTGTGCTTGTTTAATGCTTGTTTCGTTTGATGTTGCACTTTTCTTTTTTTCGATTCACCATTGTTGCTTTTGTGTGTGTTATATGTTCTGGAAAAACAATGTGCTCGCTGAGCGAGCAAATGCGCGCTTAGTGCGCTCATGCGTTTCTGGGCTGACACCCACGAACTCGCTTAGCGTGCCAACCGCGCTCAACTAGTTCATGCATTTCTGGGTAAATGTTCTTCATTTTCTGCTTTTTGTTCTTTGTGTTTGGGTTTTACCCAGATCTGACATTTTTCCAAAATTTGGTGCCTGCTAAGTGCGCACTTACGCGCTAAGCGGGCCACCCTTGTTGTTGTGCTGCTGGGGGGCTAAGCGCGCATGGCCACCCTAGGAGTTTTGTTGAATAAACTTAAATATCAGTTTTAATGGATTTAATTCAGTAATTTTGTTTTAGGAGAATGAAAGGTCAAGAGTCAATAGTTATTTTCTTTGATAAATGGTTATAATGAGTTTTTATTGTAGTTTATGGCTATTAATAGAGTTTAAGCCTTTCAATTCTTGAAGGACAAATTACAACCTATAAATAAGTTATTGTATTATTTGACTAAGATAGAAGAGAAAGAAGTTGAATAAAGCTTTTTCTAGAAATTGTTTTTCCACAAGCCCTCACAGCATAATTTTTTTAATTCTACAAGAGAGGACTTGTGCTACCGGCTTATGTGTCACCGGATCAATTCTCGTCTTCATAAGCTTCTTCCTTAGCTTTGTGTTCCAGTAGTTCTTGACATCATTGCCTGTTCTCTCGGGTAGTTGATTTGCAATTAAAGACCATCTATGTTGAAAAAAAAAGTGTCATTATATGTCACAAATAAGGTGATTAGCTTTTTGTCTTTAAAAAAATGTTAAGAAAGCTAAGAAAAAAAGAGTGGGGGGTTATATAGTTAGCACATTTTTTATGCATGTCAAAGTTTATGGTTAGTTCTTTCTCTCAATAAACCAACACAGCTCAGTTTGTATTTTTCCTCATGCAACATAAACCAACAAGTGCATAAAGTTTTGTCGTGCTAATTTTGCTTATTTTGAGACTAATAGCTATATCAGAAAAAAAAAAACAGAATTTAGTTAAGTGTACCCTTATACTTTGATGAGATATGGCTTGGAATTAATTATATGCACTTTAGAAAAATTAGATCCCCTTTCCAAAATAAGGCATATAGGTGAATGGAATATGCAGTTAAACTACAAAAAATGATGCAAGATAAGTTCTTATACAGAAGGTAAATTACACTCAAGATTTAGATTTTATTTTAAACTTTAAAGCCAATCTGATTATGTGGTTTTAATGAATCAGCTTTCATATTGGTTTCATACATTGCACTGAGGCTACACAAGAATTTTTCCAAATATTAAGAGTAGAACATACCTGCTTCCTATGACTCCATGTAGGTTAATAATGAACTCTTCTTCTTGGGGAGTAAAACTTTCATGCTTAGGTCTTAGGTAGTTGGTCCATCTTAGCCTGCACCTTTTACAACACCTGTTAAGCCCTGCAAACAAATTCAAGAAAAAGTGAGTAAAGTTGCACCGTATGAAATTTTGTCTCTTAATACCTATTTTTACATTTTTCTTTTTAAAGTTAGAGGTTGAAAGAAACCTGCTTTCTTTGGAACCAATGTCCAGTTTCCAGTTCCATGTTTGGCTACATAGGCAAGTATTTTAGCATCTTCCTCAGGAGTCCAAATACCCCTTTTCACATTGGATTTTTCACAACAAGGAGGCCTTCCCATTTATTGAAATGAGAGAAGAAATAAGTCAAAGAAGAAGAAGAGATGTAAGGGGATAGAAGTGAGTGAATTATGTAATGGTGATGCAATATGCATTGAAGGGTTACTTTAAAGTACTAAAAGGGGCTAATATTGTTTAACATATGAAGAGGAAAGAAAAGCATGAAAATATTGGCCCCTATTAACAACAATTGCATGATTATATTCATCTTTCTGTAAACAAAATAAATATCTATTTCAGGTACAATATGAATGACCCTATTTGGTTAAAACTGAATAAGTTAACTGATTCTGATAATGCAATCAAAATACTTTCATTGACAGTACAATATTGCCAACTGCCAACAGTACAATATGCCTTTGCATAAAACCAAAATAATAAAGAAAACGTCCATCTAGACCCTTGTCACAAGATAGATTCTAAATGATAGAGCCTATGTAAGCATTCAATCAGTAATTTGTTCTCTTTTTGGCAAAGAAAAGCTTAAGGAATAGAAGTTGTCCTGTGCAACTTAAGGTGGTGCTTGCATCAACCCATCTATTATGTATCTTTCTAATCTATGTATTACTAAAGCACAAGTCTTCTTTCACTTTAATCATGTTTAATTTATTTATACTATCAATTTAAATTATTTTATGCAAATATCTAATAAGAATTTACCCTATCGACATGTCATATATTAATGAATAGGAAGATATAATAAAACAGTCAAATTCCTCTAAAAAAATAGAATCAGTCAAATTTTCTTAGATTTGTTTGTAAAAATGTATACCTACCATATATAAATGCAAATAAATATATACCTACCATGTTAAACGTAATTTAACCATAATTATTTGCATTTTCCTTTCTATTATTTAATTTATCATCTTATATATTATTTTATATTTTATAGTAACATAGATGAAATGTAAAATACAAGTTAATGTTTTAAATCTATTAAATTATGAAAATATAATTGCAAACTTATTAAAAAAGTTTAGAAATCAGTCGCAGATAGCATATTAAACACCAACACATACCATTTATTATTACTAAGGAGATTTGGCTGATTCAATACACGTATTGGTCTGGAATTATGAGTGAGGTATTGTATCTTCTTTTATGCAGCTATTAGTTTGTATAGATAACGATTCAGTTGTTATTTGACTAAGTTGTATTGTCGGCCAGTGCAAAATAAAAACAACACAACACTTTCGTAAGAATGAAAAACAAAGTTTGGAGAGCAGATAAAATATAATCATCCCATAGGGGAAATGGATTCTCTCATGTGACATTATGGTCATGCGAAATCATAGCCCTTAATTTAAAGAAAGAGAGCAAATTTAAATAATAATAAAATGTAGACATGAAGTTTTGATGGTTGAGATTGTAAAATTTGAAGATCTAGGTAGAAATTTCACATGAGAGGATGAAAACTCCAAATTACTACTTTGCACAAGCAAAGGTTAAAGCTCTGCATCTTTCTGCATTGTATACAACATTGAAAATATCTTAGTAAATAAACTCAGTATAAACATCAGCCTAATCTTCTCGACAACAACAACGAAATCCACGACATTTTACTTTACCTCCAGCAAATTTTATTAAAATCGTTGTACTTGTATGAGGTCATTGTTGAACTTGCAGGGGCACAAACAAAGGCAAACCCACGTTAAAGAGAAGGGGGGCAAGTGCCCACTCTTGAATCTAGCCGTCGACTGTCGTGTGAGCAAAGGTGGAGGCGTGAGGGCAAGTGCGGTTCGCCAGTGCCCACCCTTAAATTTTCTCAGAACCTCCTTCGAATTACAGAACTGGAGTCTGGAGGGGGTCTCACAAGCATCTATCTTCGAGCGGCAGTGCAAGCTCGGATGTCTGACACCAATTCTTACACCGCCAGAGGTCACAGTAGGAACAACCTGCGTCGAGGACTCAGAGGATTGTTCCGGTTTAGGCGACGGCTTCTCCTTTTCAGGTTTAGGCGCCTCCGCCACATGCCCACATCATTCGCGGAGGTCACCAGCGCCAGCTTTAGAGCGGGTACGGGAGCGAGTGGCTTCTTGGTAGTAGCAACAACCACAGAAGGAAGAAGCACCTTACGGAGTGTGCAGCTGCGGCATCATCGTGGGCCGGCCTTTGTCACGGTTACGGCGTCCTCGGAAGCGTGTTTCGCGCGTTCTCCATTGACGGAAGAGAAGAGACACTCATGCAACTGCTTCTCCGGTGTCATCGCGGGCCGGCCTCTGTCATGGCTACGGTGTCCTCAGAAGAGTGCCCACCCTTCATTAATTTTTTGGATCCGTCACTGGACACAAAGAGTTGTTAATATGCATTAATGAAGGACATATAATTAGGCAACTTGTGCTTACTTAACATTATGGTTTCATTGTCTATAATCCACGTGTACAACAATGCATTGTCGGTAGTGAGCCCTATAATATAATGAAAGCATGCCAAGTTTAAATCACCTGTTGACATTGCAACAAAACATCTACTAACCACAAGATCATAAATAGTTGATGAAATTTGCAATCGCCATAAGTAGATGAAATAAACAAACAGAATCAGCTGAGTTAGAATTGCAAGTGCTATATAGGCATTTCTCTTTTGCAATGGATTTCAATTTATAGCACAAATAAATGACCAATGCTCAGCCATGGTTTAGATAAGTAAAAATCATACTGAACAAAAAAACACCCACAAAATATAACAAAAATATTCTTTCATTTCTTTTAGTGTCCTTACCGAGTGAGTGAGTGTTGGACACAGAAATAGATCACATCTTTTGTATATTGATTGGATGTATATGTTGCGAAGCAGGGGTGCTAGGCAAATAGTAATCAATCAGAAGTAGTGAAAAGTGAGGCTCAAATCCATTAGAAAGAAAGAGTTCATATTAAACAACTGGAACACAGTTCACTGAGTCACAACTTCAGGATCAGCACTCTTGTTATCAGTGATAGCTTCTTCGGGATCAGCACTCTTGTTATCGTGGATGGCTTCCTCATTCATAACACGCAGATCTGGATAATTTCTATGGTTCAAAGAATGCAACCAAAGAGCGACAGTTCCTTCCTTCTGTTCTGTGGAAGCAATATGAGAATATATGTACTTTATTTTGAACTCCTCAGATTCTTTTTCATATGCTTTCATGGACAACTCTTCATGATCTTTCTGGTTATATGAAGTAAAGAAGCACTCGTCCAAATATAATCCAACCTCGGGCAGTAGGCACATTAATGTTAACATCCCTGCATTAAGGAAAACAAAAGTGAATAAAAAAAAATAAAAAATTACATCCAATGAGAATCGCACTGCATTTTAAATAGAAACTTGTCATAATAAACAATAGTAGTTGTACTCACTGCTGCAAAGCTTTATCAATAAGTGACTCCAGTGCACAATTTCTCATGATTGCCACAGCCATCCCAATCATCTTCCGTATCTGATGAAGCATTAAGCTCTGTCCCACGACCTCACACTTTACAAATTCCATGCCCTCAACTACAAGAGTGGTGTTTGCATTGAATGAAATAATGTAACGTCGAGCAGCAGGGTCCTCAGCTTTTGTTCTGGTGGTGAAGTTATGGAAATTATGAGTCCCTACGAAATACTTCAAAATCTTATTAAATCTCTCTCTCTCTCTCTCCTTCTCACTATAACAAAACCCACTTCCATTTGTTGGCTTATCCTCTCCATTAACTTTTTCTTCCTCAAGAATGTCTGAATTATTCACAGATTCACCATTCAAAGGAGTACCCTCTTCCTGAACAGGAATCACAGTCTCAAGACCAGTTTTAGAGTTCATGCCACCCTTATTATCATTCCCAGATTCCTCATTTAAATGATTATCATCACCTTTGCTCAAAGAAACCTCCACATCCTCTGTAACTCCAGAGTTTCTGTTTGATGAAATACCAGCCTCAGCATCCACAGCTTCTAGTTCCAGATTCTTCTTACGATTACCAACTAATCCTACCACCTTTCGGCCCCTCTCAGAGCACTCCAAACACTTAACAAGCTCATTTCCAGATCCCAAACTAGCCATGACAGTCTCTCTATCACAATGACAGCTAGGATCAAGAGCAAACACAGGAATGAGATAGACATACCTCCTCCGGTCGCAAAACTTCTTGGCATTAAAAGAAGCTGTCACACGTTTGTAACCAAAGATCCTTATCTGAGAAGGGAGGTTTGAATTAAGGCGGTCAACAAGGCCAGGTGGATCAATATAGAACCGGCCTGAGACAACCTGACCAACAGCACTAACTCCTTTATCAGTTCTAGCTGAGCGAGCCCAGTCATATCGTTTAGGGGACTCCACGATCCTGTTCAGGGACAGCTCCAGACATATACAAGACTTCTTCTAGGTCAGCTTCAATGGTCTTTGCACCAGGGTTTTTCTGCATACCCTGATAGCCAACACCACAGTAAGCAAAGAAAATAGCAACCTTACGGCGCTTGTATCTTTTCTTGGTGCCTGTGCCAGCTGCGCATTCTTCATCATCGGACATTGTGGTGGACATCTTCAACTTCTTGGGCTCTGGCTCCTCCGCGGATACTGGAGGTGGTGGAGGCAGGGATGAAGTTGTCAGCAGCATCGTATTTGAGTTTTCCATTTTTTAGAAGTGCAAGAATATGACTGGTAGAAGGCAATGTTTTAAAACCCGGAATGTTCAACAACCCAAAAATGGAACTGGCTCAAGATTCAAGAGTCAAAGGAAAGGCCATGCCAGGCCAGGGAACAACTATGGCCAAACCAATGATACCAGCATGAAGCCACAAACCTAAACAACAATTTGATTTATTAAGACGGAAATGAACAAATCCTTATCCTATGCTATATTAGAGGCTCTTTCAGAAACATTTCTAGTTATTACATACGGCTTCAGATGCAATTTCCATTTCATTAAGTTTTAACGAACTCATCTAATCACTGTTATCTCTAGTTTTTTGGGGATTCTTATTGTCTTGCAACTTGAAAGATAGAAGAACAAAGAATCAGTAACACATACTACAACATTTATTATTTGCTTGCTGTTAATGATTGATTTATAAGTGAAACAGAATTAATAAGACCGAGTCTTTTCAGATAAAAAAAAAAAATAGATGGGAAATATTCAAAGATCATTAGAAACATCTACCCATAACATATGATTTTAAATTCCACATTCACTTTAGAGAGAGCGAAACAAATGGCACGTAAATATTATATTTTTAACAAAAGAAAGAGCAAAAGACAATGAAGCAAAGGTGCGCAGAAGAAGTGTTACCAGAGGAGGAGCTTGAGAATGCTTGCTGGAGGTTGAACTACAAAATGAGAATGTGAGTGCGAAAAAGATGAAAGAACGTTAAACCCTGGTTTCAGATCGAGTTATTTCCTTTAACTAATCATATAAACGCAATTTATGAAATCATATCAGACCTCGGCAACCACGATACAAAACCAAAAATTCTGAAAATAACTTGTCTGTAGATCATGTAATTACACGTATCAATAAATATTTCTACAATGAATGAGAAGGGTGGAGGGTTGTGCCTGCCCAAGAATCCTATCCTCTCACCTCTGATAGGGTTTCCTCAAATTACTGATCTTGGTTGTTGAGGATTGCCTTGTGCATAAAACTATATGCATAGAGCTATCAGTTTCACCAGGAAAGACAACAAGTAATAAGCCGGAAACTCAGCAAGTGAGTATATGGATTCCAACAATAAAGCAAACTGTAGTATAACAATTTTTCTTTCGTGTAGTTTTAGTGAACATCTTCGATGTGTGGTAACTTGACACTTACAACCATAGGCAAATTCAGAAATTTTTTAGTGAAGACAAGAAATAATTTTAAATATTTTTACAAAAAAAAATATTACAAAATATTATAATAAAAGAAATCTAAGGTAATTAAACTTTTACAAAATATAATTATCTGTTACTTATTTTTATATTTTGAAAATGTTGTATGATTTTTTCATTGTGAATACTAATTTAGTGTGGAAAATTGTAACATCTTTTATTAAAATAAACTAAAACATTATTCATTTTAATTTTTTTATATCAAGAAAATAATAAAAGAAAATGTTCCTAAAAGAATTATTTAATGGAAGTTTTGAAAACTTACATGTTTTACTCATTTCTCAAATCAAGTGGTTTGAATTTTTCGTTATCTTTGTCTCAACATAATTTCTCCACTTTTTTTTTTTCTCAATCTTTAAACAACTCACTTATGACAAGAGAGATTGTTTAACCAATCTTTTTTTTTATCTCTTATTATTATTATCTTTGTCCAATCTAATGTTTTATTATACTAATATCTTTTCAAAAAGTATAACAATTTAATATATTAAAATAATTTAATCAATCTTTTTCTTTATTAAAAGATATATTTAGATAATCTATTTTGTTGTTATTATTGGATTAAATAATTTAATCTTGAGCATATAATATTTGTATTGAATTTCTTATATTTTTAAAATCTAATGAGATAATATATAATTTTTTTGGAAGTAAAAAAAAGTTATATACATTAACAATAAAATAAAAATCTGATGAGAACAATTGCCCACAGCATATAAGGTGCATCCACCATTGCTTAAAACAAGCACTTTGAAAGTCAAGGAACCAAAATTTTATCGTTATAACGTATAGTCGTATACCTAATGATAAATACATGTGTACTTGTAGAACTCCATTCATACCACCGATTTCCAGAAGTTTTCTCTAGGTGTTTGGTTGTATGATCTATGATGAGACTGTAGTATCTATTGATGAGCTTAGCCTTTCTTTTTGGTCTATATGAGCTTGGCCAATTTAAACGAAAAAGAACACCTTTTTCCAGATTCGGATTGTGATTCATGTCAGTATTTGCCCCATAAACAGCATGACTACTGAACTAATCATTCGCACATGCCTATCAATCACAGCTTGAAAATTTATGCAGCTGTGGGTAAGATTTCGAATAATTGGCACGTCAATTGCCTTCCTTCTTGATGGGTGGCAATCCTCTCAGCTAATCAACTAGCAAAAAGCACAAGACAGCAATACCAATGCACCACTTGCAACTCTAGGTGGTGAAATGCCATCCTGAAAAGGAACACACATCACTATTGAGATATTAATTAAGGGAGGGAAGAATATATTGTTGCCAAATGATGGAAAACAAGAATGTGGTAATAAAACTTCTAGGATTGGAGGAAGAATGGTAACATGCATTCTTCAATATAAACAGACTTATTTCTAAATGCGCAACAGAAAAGGACAAATTTCTCAAATGTAAAAGCAATCTTCACACAAAAATCTCAATCAAAGAAATGATATAAAAGAAAAAATAGAGGTTTCTGAATATATAATGAACAATAGTCTTACAATAAGAATAAATTTCAAAGTAAAATAAACTAGCAGTTTTGTAGGTGTGTTCAACATAAATCATATTAGAAAACAGACAACATAATTCTAAATGCTAAAGCATGGAATCTCAAATTTAAAGTTAACTGCAGTTCAAACCTACAACTTAGATTTTGGACCAGAACACTTTAATATATGTTGTTAAAAAACCTCCACTCACTTAGGTGTACATTATGAAGGGGGGGGGGGGGAGGTAACAGAACGTCGTGCATAGGAGGGAAAGTCATGCCAGTAATATTGCCTTAACATAGACACGTTTAAGCGAAAGAAAAGTGAGGATAGCAAAGAAAAGTGAAAAGTGAGGACACCCAATGACATGCAGGGTTCAGCGCTAGAAAATGAGGACAATATAGGATTGTTTTTCTAATCAAAGCATAAAGACACCAAAAAACAAGTTGTGGAAAATATATGCATTGTGTTCATGACAATAATCAAGTTTTATTCTTTATTTTACTGTCTGAATCTCAAAATCTCTTTCTCCTTAAATATAAAACCTTTAATGAGCTTTCACTTAACAGCTGAAGCCTCTGAAAAAGTTGGTTATTTACATGGTTTCAGAGCCTCAATGTCCATGTGGTCATGAATTTGATCGTCATCTAATTCCTATTCTAAATTATTGTTGAATTTCTCCACAAGGTATACTGACCTATCCATGATTCATGCTTCAAGACCAAAGGGCTCTTGCATGAGGGGTAGTGTTAAATATAAAACTATTCTTGAGTTTTCATCTAATACCTTAAGCTTTTACAAGAATTGTTGGGGCTATAGGGATTCAGGTAGAAGTGAGGCTGGTGTCAACCACAACCACCGAGAGAGTGGCATTGATGGAGTAACAGACAGCAGCCACTTTGTCGGGTGAAAGGTGCATATTATCATCGTAATTCCTGAATAGCCAGTCAAGTAAAACAATGCCGACTACCAATATTGTGGCCAGATGTTCCTTCACCTATTAGAAAACCAAATGACAGCGTGACAGACCATGGTAGCTCATGGATGCTCTAGTAGCAACATGATTTGGTGGGTTTTGACAACCAGAGGCTGTTGAAGATTATAGTATGGTCAACTGGTGGAGTTGCTGCTTAGACTTGTACAGCAGCAGTGGTGTGGAGGAGATAAGAAAAGGGAATGTGTCCCTATGATATGAGAGCACGTGAGAGGATGGTTTGACTTAAAAGCTCACAAGAGAAGGGGTGGCTGGAGATGGTGGCAAGAACACTCTGTGATACGAATTGTGTAATAAACATAGTGTTTAATATAAGAAAGTAAGGTAAAAGGGAAATCAGTGCACAGAACTATACCTATCTGTAAAGTGGAGACTGAAACTTCAAATCCACCAAGAAATAAAGATCGCAACTTCCTGGAATAGGGCCAGGGTTAAACTCCCATATGTTTATCAAATGCTGAAACAGGGTAGTCTGCAACACAGTTGTCTAGAAACACAAAAAAACAAAAGCACAAAATAGCAATCAGTGGAAATGAAGAGCAAAACTCTGTGTGCAAAATTTAAAAAAGAGAGAAAGAAATGAAGAGAAAAACAAAGATCCACGTTCATGATCAAGCAGTTTGAATCGCATACTGGTTTATGAATAAAGAATCTAAATAAAGAATCTATATATAACATCCAATATTCTATTAGAAAGGATCAAAGCCAATCGGCACTCTAGTAATTATAAAGAAAATTATTTACTTCCGTAAAATAAAATCTCGTAATATTATTCTAAGAGTACAAGCACTTTAAAACATATACTTTTTATCATACATTTATCTACGATTTATTCAATTATCCAAGCTATAATCAGAATTTGAATTCTAAATCATTTATTAAGAGACACAACTCACAGAATCAATTGTATCAACTATTTTATCAATACATTCTAATCCTACTAACAACTTTTGCTTACATACTTTCTCAGATTTGATTCCTAAAATAAAATAAAAAAGTATACTTTCTCATATTTAAAAAATCTAAAATTAGTTATTATCTCAATTATTGATTTTCTAATTGCGGTGTATCCTCTAAAGTGTGTTTCCACGGTGAGCTAAACCCCACCACTTTCTCATATAAGGGCAACATATTTTAAACTTCAACAAAATCCCTTTAAGGGGATAAGCTTTAGAACGGCACAACTGTTCCATTTATTACTGTCCGCCACAATATTCTGAATATATTATTAAGTTGTGACTAAAATTAACGATCCTAACTTTTAAAAATTATATAAAACGGTACCTATAAGAATAATAAAATGAAAATATACACACACCGATACGATACTTTGGGCTAGTAAGAGGTATGAGAATAGGGATGCGTTACATACACCATTATATTTTCTTATACACCATTCATGAATAGTGTGTTTCCAAAATTATCCTTCGCTTTTCTACACGGATCCGTAAGAGTTTTTTTTTATATATACGGATTGGGCAATCCGTGAGACCAATCCGTTTGTTTTTTTTTTTTTTAAGTTAAAATATTTTAGAAAATAATGGTGCATGCAGGTATCGAATTTGTGACCTTTAAGTTATTAACACGATGCTATCAACATATAACACTAAATTTTTTAATGTATATTTAATACACATATATTTTTTAACATAATAAATTATTTTAAATTAAATAAATTTAGTAATATATATCAATATTAATTAATTTTTAACATAATTGGTCTATTAGTTCAGTTGATTAGAGCATCGAGCTTACGGATTGCCCAATCCATACATATAAAAAAAACTCTTACGCTGTGTTCACGAATGGTGTATAAGAAAATCTAATGGTGTATAAGAAAATCTAATGGTGTATGCAGCACATCCATGAGATTAAGAAGCCGATTAAGGAAAAGGCTCAAACCAATAAGGACCCGGCCCATTCCTCTTCTCCCTTTCCATTTTAGGGTTTCTTTCAACGGTGCTTGTTTATGAATAAGCGCAGCAGCAAGTTTTTTTCTCACTGTCTCTCTTGTGCGCCTCTTCCATCTGCAACAACGGTTGTTCTATATCCATTCGGTTCGATTAAGTTTTCTCTTTTTCTGAAACTTTGCTTTCTGAATTTGTTGTTTTTTCTTTTCATTTTTGTATATCCATCGTGTGATGAGAAAAAAACTGCAACAATATGATTGGATTCGTTCCATGATTCCTAGTATTTAAGTCTCTGATGATTAGCTCTCCTCTGTTTAATTTTTAAAATTAACTTTCGAGTTCTTTTTCTGTTTTCTAAATTTCCATTTTTTTTGTTAGAGTTCGATTAGAGCAAACAGCGAAGAGAGATGATGATGTTTACATTGGTCCGTGTTTCTGAATCACCGTGACCGACAACCCTTACCAATTTCTGATCTCAAATCGCAGATATTTTTATTTGAATTTCTTAAACTTTTTAGTAGAATTTTTTCTTGGCTTTGGTTCAGGGATTTTCTGGGTTTTTTTATCAATCGTTTTGTAATTTATCTTATTTTTAGAAAACAATTGTATGACTTGCTCTCCCATTTGATGAAATTTTCTAGTTTTTTTTGTTAGTTTATGAATAGGGCTGTTATAATTTCGATGTTGCAAATAATTGTTAACATGATGCACCATGTAGTCCTTTGCATCTTCTAGTTTAGTTGCAAGTAAATCACGAGCTAAGGTTTTATAGGTGCGCTATATTAGCCACGATAATTACAATTCTTGTTTTTGGTCGATTTGTTTATTGCCCCAATTATCATTTTTTTGCCACAAGATATGTTTTCTATGTAGTAATGTGTGATTATATGATTTATTCAATGAATAAGAAAACAAAATG
This sequence comes from Glycine tomentella, assembly GCA_007407185.1. Lineage (NCBI taxonomy): Eukaryota > Viridiplantae > Streptophyta > Magnoliopsida > Fabales > Fabaceae > Glycine > Glycine tomentella. Next base: position 379,046 of record PYAF01002764.1, read on the forward strand.
GAGTCAAAAATTGTATTTTTTTAGTGTTGATTTGATTGTGTATGTTAAGTACTGAGTCAAAAATTGTATTTTCTGTTGTGCAAAGCTTACTTTTTGGTGGATAATATTTTTAGGCTGTATTCTGATTTTGTTTCATCTACTGTTTTAATTAAAATAAGATTTGTTGAAAAATGATGGAATTGAATAATGCTAGCAGAGCAAAGTGATGAGTCCTAATATCTGAATATGATGCGGAAAGTTTTGTTCATATAGTCTTCAAAGTTCTCTGATTGCTTTTGCAGGTGTTGCTCATTATCAATTGTTATTTTCACCGGGGTTAAATAACTAATTACTCCTTTCCATTTTGGTTCTTTATATTTGAATTCTTCTAACATTCTGTTTTTTGTTTGTTTCATTAGCTTAAGTTGAATTTTGATTCCTTCAATCAACATGATGTTCTTGGGAAATTTAATTATTGTGTTAGATGATTATTTAGTAAAATGTACATTTTGATCCTTGAGAAAAGTAGTTAAATTAGCAAAAGCATCTGATGATCATTAATAGTGCCATGATTATACGAGCATGGGGCAAGAAAATTCTTCCTGTTTATTCTTTTTTCTTTTTCTTTTTAGTCCTTAAAATTTATAAAATGTTGTTTTTACTCCATTTATATAATGTGAGTAAAACATGGAATAAGATAGATTCACGATTTGTAATATTGAGTGTTAAAATTTTGTTTTTATTTATATTTTAAAGAGTGCATTTGGATTTTTAAAATTGTTAAAATTAAGTTAGTAAAATATTTAAAACCTAGTTTACTGTTTTAAAAATAATTTTAATTTTTTTGTTGACTTGTTTATGGTAATGTTGCTGGATAACTTCTTTTATTTATCTGACTTATTGAATCACAAAAAAATTTCTCTACGGCCCATCGTGACTACAAAAGCCCAAAAGCTCTCCATAGATATGACAAAAGAGTCCAAACTAACAAAGGGGTGTACTTAGTAAACATCTGTAAATCTTCAAATTTTAAGTAAGTCTATTCGATTGGGCTGGACCCAAAAACGTTTTAACATAATTTAAGATTTTATTTATTATTTTAATTAATTAAAAATTGTTCTTGTTGTATTGGTTCTTCGGTGTAGGCTGTGTCTTATAAAAAAATACGCGCTGCGAGACTCTTCGTGTGCCTCTTCCATCAACACTGGGTTTCTCTATCACTTTATTCGATTCTGGTAAGTTCTTTCTCTTTTGCTTTCTTCAGAAATTATATTTTCTTCTTCTTCATGTTGAGGTTTTTCTTTATTGTCGTTATGTGAAACTGAAATCATTTCTTGTTTCTTCGGCATTTTTCTTTTGGTATATCGCTCATTTGATGAGAAAAAAACCAGCAACTATATGATTGGATGTTATTCGATTCTGGTAAGTTCTTTCTCTATCACTTTCTTCAGATATTATATTTTCTTCTTCGCCATGTTTAGGTTTTTCTTTATTATCTTTATGTGAAACTGAAATCATATCTTGTTTCTTCGGCATTTTTCTTTTGGTATATCGATCATTTGATGAGAAAAAAACCTGCAACAATATGATTGGATTCTTTCCATGATTCCTAGTATTTAAATCTCTGATGATTAATTATTTCTCTCTCCGTTTTCGTATTTTGAAATTAATTTTTGAGTTCTTTCTCTGTTTTCGGTTTCTGAAAATAATTTTCGATTCTTTGATTAGAAGTTCGATTAGATCAAGCATCGATTAGAGATGATTATGTTTACACTAGTTCGTGTTTATAAATCACTATGACCAATAACCCTTACCAGTTTCTGATCTTATTTTTAATTTCCTGAATTTCTTCATCTTTTAGTTAGGTATAAACGCCTGTGTTCTCTTTTCCTTGAATCGTTATTTTTACTTCTTGTATAGTTGTATTTCTTGATCTCAAATTATGAATTTTCTATTTTTATTATTTTTTGAATTTCTTGATTTTTAGTTGAATTTAAGGTGGCTTTGTCTTAGTGATAATCTACCTTTGTTGCAGTATCTGCTGCTATGTATGTTTTAAGAAACATCGTTTCTTTAGGTATTTTTCCATAGAAATTGAAATCTTGTGCTAATCTTTTTATGTTTTGATTTTGTTTTTTTTTTGGTTCTGCAGTGACCATTTCAGAATCAAATTCACATGTCAGACTTCAGAGGTTTTCAACTCAATATGAAAGAAAATTCTGGTACTCAGCATAATTTCTAATTTATTTATAATTCTTTTATATGGAAGAACTTATAATTTATTAATGGGTAAATATGTTTGTGGTCTTGTAAAATTTGAAAAATATTAATTTTTTCCTCTTAAATTTTATTGTAGTAATTTAGTCTAGTAAAAATAAAGCATATTTTGGTTGATCCGTAGTGATAATTACATTTCATATTAATTTGATGTGACTAACATATTTACACATGTAATTTGATTGTAAATGAATTAAACAATTTGGTTAAAAACCTCAAATATTATAATTTTTCATCTCTTTTTGTGATTTTTCTCCCACATTCTAATGAGATTAGAGGAAAGATAAAGTTTGATTTTACATATGAAAATTGTTTAATTCATTTGTAATCAAATTACACATGCAAATCTATTAGTCACCTGAGATTATTATCTAAATGAGTTTGCGCTAAGTCAAACAAAAATATGTTTTATTTTTATAAGGACTAAATTAATATGAAATTTTTTATGAGGACAAAATTAATATTTTTTAGGTTTTATAGGTATCCCAAACATATTTTATCCCTTATTAATTTATGATAATTCTCTTAAACAGAATAATTTTTATTTGATAATTCTGTTAAGCAGAATTTATGATTTTATTTGAAAAATATTAATTTTGTCCTCATAAATTTTATTATAGTAATTTAGTCGTGTAAAAATAAAGCATGTTTTGGTTTATCCGTAGTGGTAATTACATTTGATATGACTGACATATGTTACACGTGTAGTTTGACTGCAAATGAATTGAACAATTTGGTTAGAAACCACAATAAATTATAATTTTTCGTCTCTTTTTGGGAATTTTCTGTAATGAGATTAAAGGAAAGATAAAGTTTGATTAATCTGTAATCAAATTTTACATGTGAAAATTGTTTAATTCATTTGTAATCGAATTACACATGCAAATTTATTAGTCACCTCAGATTATTATCTAAATGAGTTTTCACTAAGACTAACAAAAATATGTTTTATTTTTATAAGGACTAAATTAATATGAAATTTTTTATAAGGACAAAATTAATATTTTGTAGGTATCCCAAACATATTTTCTCCTTTATTAATTTATGATAATTCTCTTAAATAGAATAATTTTTATCTGATAATTCTATTATCAGAATTTATGATTTTATTTGAAGTATAATATTAATTTTGTCCTCATAAATTTTATTGTAGTAATTTAGTCATGTAAAAATAAAACATATTTTGGTTGATCTAGTGGTAATTACATTTGATAATAATTTGATGTGAATAACATATTTACACATATAATTTAATTGCAAATGAATTTAACAATTTGGTTAAAAACCTCAAAAAATTATAATTTTTCATCTCTTCTTGGGAATTGTCTCCCACATTCTAATGAGATTAGAGGAAAGATAAAGTTTGATTCATCTGTAATCAAATTTTACATATGAAAATTGTTTAATTCATTTTTAATCAAATTACACATGCAAATCTATTAGTCACCTTAGATTATTATCTAAATGAGTTGCCACTAAGACTAACAAAAATATGTTTTATTTTTATAAGGGCTAAATTAATATGAAATTTTTTATGAGGACAAAATTAATATGTTATAGATTTTATAGGTATTTCAAACATATTTTATCCTTTATTAATTTATGATAATTCTCTTAAACAGAATAATTTTTATTTGATAATTCTGTTAAGCAGAATTTATGATTTTATTTGAAAAATATTAATTTTGTACTCAAATTTTATTTTAGTAATTTAGTCGTGTAAAAATAAAGCATGTTTTGGTTTATCCGTAGTGGTAATTACATTTGATAATAATTTGATGTGACTGACATGTTATTTGAGTGCAAATGAATTAAACAATTTGGTCCAAAATCTCAAAAAATTATAATTTTTCATTCTTGGGAATTTTCTCCCCATATTGTAATGAGATTTATGGAAAAATAAAGTTTGATTAATCTGTAATCAAATTTTACACATGAAAATTGTTTAATTAGTTTGTAATCAAGTTACACATGCAAATCTATTAGTCACCTTAGATTATTATCTAAATGAGTTGCCACTAAGACTAACAAAAATATGTTTTATTTTTATAGGGGCTAAATTAATATGAAATTTTTTATGAGGACAAAATTAATATGTTTTAGATTTTATAGGTATTCCAAACATATTTTATCCTTTATTAATTTATGATAATTCTCTTAAACAGAATAATTTTTATTTGATAATTCTGTTAAGCAGAATTTATGATTTTATTTGAAAAATATTTTGTCCTTATAAATTCTATTGTAGTAATTTAGTCATGTAAAAATAAAGCATGTTTTGGTTTATCCGTAGTGGTAATTACATTTGATAATAATTTGATGTGACTGACATGTTATTTGAGTGCAAATGAATTAAACAATTTGGTCCAAAATCTCAAAAAATTATAATTTTTCATTCTTGGGAATTTTCTCCCCATATTGTAATGAAATTTATGGAAAAATAAAGTTTGATTAATCTGTAATCAAATTTTACACATGAAAATTGTTTAATTCGTTTGTAATCAAGTTACACATGCAAATCTATTAGTCACCTTAGATTATTATCTAAATGAGTTGCCACTAAGACTAACAAAAATATGTTTTATTTTTATAAGGGCTAAATTAATATGAAATTTTTTATGAGGACAAAATTAATATGTTTTACATTTTATAGGTATTCCAAACATATTTTATCCTTTATTAATTTATGATAATTCTCTTAAACAGAATAATTTTTATTTGATAATTCTGTTAAGCAGAATTTATGATTTTATTTGAAAAATATTAATTTTGTCCTTATAAATTCTATTGTAGTAATTTAGTCATGTAAAAATAAAGCATGTTTTGGTTTATCCGTAGTGGTAATTACATTTGATAATAATTTGATGTGACTGACATGTTATTTGAGTGCAAATGAATTAAACAATTTGGTCAAAAACCTCAAAAAATTATAATTTTTCATTCTTGGGAATTTTCTCCCCATATTGTAATGAGATTTATGGAAAAATAAAGTTTGATTAATCTGTAATCAAATTTTACACATGAAAATTGTTTAATTCGTTTGTAACCAAGTTACACATGCAAATCTATTAGTCACCTTAGATTATTATCTAAATTAGTTGCCACTAAGACTAACAAAAATATGTTTTATTTTTATAAGGGCTAAATTAATATGAAATTTTTTATGAGGACAAAATTAATATTTTTTAGATTTTATATGTATCCCAAACATATTTTATCCTTTATTAATTTATGATAATTCTCTTAAACAGAATAATTTTTATTTGATAATTCTGTTAAGCAGAATTTATGATTTTATTTGAATAATATTAATTTTGTCCTCATAAATTCTATTGTAGTAATTTAGTCGTGGAAAAATAAAGCATGTTTTGGTTTATCCGTAGTGGTAATTACATTTGATAATAATTTGATGTGCCTAACATATTTACACATGTAATTTGATTTGATTGCAAATGAATTAAACAATTTAGTTAAAACCTCAAAAAATTATACTTTTTCATCACTTTTTGGGAATTTTCTCCCACATTGTAATGAGATTTAAGGAAAATAAAGTTTGCTTAATCTGTAATCAAATTTTACACATGAAAATTGTTTGATTCATTTGTAATCAAATTGCATATGCAAATCTATTAGTGAACTTAGATTATTATCTAAATGAGTTGCCACTAAGACTAACAAAAATATGTTTTATTTAATTTATGATAATTATCTTAAACAGAATAATTTTTATTTGATAATTTTGTTAAGCAGATTTTATGATTTTATTTCTTGAGAATGTTGTTATTTCAGCAGAATTTATAATTTATATTTATATCATTGTAAAAAAAAAGTTTTTAACTCCGCCTATGATCTCATAGCCGGTCCCAAGCCCGGACAAAGGAGGAGGGTTTCGATATTACTCATGGATCATTGTAATTTTTTTTATTAATCAATTGAAAAATATTACTCATGGATCATTATAATTACATTTTATTTAGAATCTATTGATAAGAGATTTCTAAGAAGGAGTCTCATACTTTTGGAGAGCAAAGGAATTGTGTTTCTATATTTTTTTCAAGTAACCTTCATAAATCATTGCTCTCCGGTGTTGATGGCGTCGCCCTCATCATCTCCACCAGAGCAGTCTCATATTTCATTGCCTTGTGAGGTGGCGTTGCCACCTTTAACATTTGGGACTGGCCATGAGACTAACATTCAAATCATGCATCTTGTTAAATTTGTTTTTTTTTTTTTTAAAACTGAATAGGGAAATTTTCCTGTTTCTTTTTGTGTATCCACAGATCACAGTGATTCAAAAAAGCAAGGATCGTTGCTTCATAGGTAACTATTGAGTTATCTTTTTGCTAATTTTACTATATTGTTGAATGTGGTTCTAGTATATTAGGTGTTAATTTTTATCACATGAAAAATGCAGATATGAAATGTAATGGGAATATAATTTCTTTGTTAGAACACAATCAATTACAAGAGTCCCACGATTATAATTGGGACTTTGATAATAAACCATCTTGGATTGATTGAAGGAGGTAATTTATGATCTTGTTTCTAATATTGCTGTAGGTCGAGTGAGCAATGATGTGATTATGTATAGTTGATAACCGGCAAATAATCAGGTTCAGTAATGCTTGAAGTAAGTAACATTGGATTAATCCTTTGGTATTTATCATGTGATTAAGTCTCTGATGATTAATATCTTCTTTTTCCTTTTTGAAATTATTGTGCTTTTCTCTCTTTTTTCTATTTGTATATTTGATTTAATCTAAAAGCATGGGACATAATGATTTTACATTGGTCCGTGTTTCGGAATCATAATGACCGAGAAAATTGCTAATTTCTAATCTCCAATGGCAGTTAATTTGTCTTTTTCGAATTTCTAGAGCTTTTAGTATAGAAATTTGCGTGGCAATGGCTCTGGTTTTTCTGCCTTTTATTGAGGTATTGGTATTCTTCATAATGTGAGTTTACATTTTATTGTACACAAAAATCGTTGCCACATATATATGTATCTTCTTTGAAATCTCAAATTTTCATTTCTGTAGATGTTTTGCATCTGAGATGGAGAATGATTATCCATTTAGCTTCTGATTTTGGTTTTGGTTTGTGCAGTTCTGCATATAAAGTTGATCAAACATTGCATTCTATTGACTTGAGATTTCTGAGAAGGGCTCTCATGCTTTTTTTTGGACAGCATACAAATTGTGTTTGTATAAAGTAACTGTCATAAATCAGTGCTCAATGACGTTGTCGGTGCTGTCCTCATGGCGAATTTGTTTGGCTTTGATTTGTATGATCTTGAGTTGACTGCTGTTAAGGACAACACTGAGTTGAGGAAGCTCCTCATTGAGACATCTAGGAAGTCTATAATTGTGATTGAGGATATTGATTGTTCACTTGATTTAACCGGTCAATGAAGGAAGAAAAAAGAAGAGGAGAAGGAGAAGGATCAAAGGCAAAAAGAACAAGGAATGCAAGAAAGAGAGGTTAAGAGTAGCCAGGTAACTCTTTATGGACTCTTGAATTTCATTGATGGGTTATGGTCTGCTTGTGGAGGAGAAAGACTAATAGTTTTCACCACAAACTATGTGGAGAAATTGGACCCTGCATTGGTTAGGAAAGGGAGAATGGATAAGCATATTGAGTTGTCATATTGTGGCTATGAGGCATTCAAGTTGTTGGCTAGGAATTATCTCAACATTGAATCACACAATCTGTTTGACAGAATATGTGAATTGCTCAAGGAAACCAAAATCACTCCAGCCGAGGTTGCAGAGCATTTGATGCCTAAAAATGCTTTTAGGGATGCAGACCTTTACTTGAAGAGTCTGATTCAAGCACTTGAATTGGCAAAGGAAGAGGCAGGAAAGAGCCAGCATGATCCTCATTGGACTGAAAATGATTCAGAAGACATAGCAACAGAAAAGTCAACAAACTACACATCAACTTGATGCAAAGTAGAGTCACTAAGATAGAGAGTGTTTGAAAGGAGTGAATCATAGTGGGATGGAGTAGATAAGACAAGCACACTATATGCTCATTTTGTTGTTTATAACCTTGGAAAATTTGTAAGCTAACAAATATCCGAAGGTAAACTTAGAAAATTGGTAAGCTAACAAATATCCTAAGGTATTGGTGGAGTAAACAGAAGTATATTATAGTATAAAAATGCGGATGCCAATTAGTGGATACCTTTTATTGAGGTATTAGTATTCTTCATAATGTGAGTTTACATTTTATTTACACAAGAATCGTTGCCACATATGTATGTTATTTGAAATCTCAAATTTTCATTTTTGTAGATGTTTTGCAACTGAGATGGAGAATGATTATCCTTTTAGCTTTTGATTTTGGTTTCGGTTTGTGCAGTTCTGCATATAAAGTGAATCAAACATCTATTACATGTTCACTTTCCGACAATCTTTTACCAAGTGCAGGTTGGATTCAGAATGCAGCTTCCAAAGTATATTGCCGCATCATTTTGCTGCCTAATCTACTCATCCATTTACTATGGTAATGTATGGCACAATCTTTCCTTAACACTTGATACACCTCAAACATTCTGTTTCCTATGACATCTACGATAAAAAAAAAATATTGTTTGAATTACTTTAGAATAATTATTTAAAAAGTTAACAAATTTATTATATATGATGAATTGCGTTTGAAAGAGTGTATAAAACATTTTACGCTATAGGCCAATAACCTCTTTTCTCTATTTTTATTGTTATTTTAATACATGATGATGTTTTCTTCTGATCTGATAACCATGCTCAAGCAAAGAGTTTTTCTTTTTTAAATTGAATAGAACTTGAATGTTAATAGTTGAATTGGGTTGTTTCTAGAGTAAATAGATATATTCATTTATCCATGAATATGATGTGAAACTTATAAACAAAACAACAAATGTAGTTTTTAAAGAAGTCTTTAAAAACTTATGGTCAATCTATTAATTATTTTTTTGCACATTGCATACATGACTCATTCAGTTATCTAATTCTTGATTTTATTTCAGATTTTCATGAAGCAGAACAGCTTTGAATTTTGACTGAAGCAACAAGGATGACATCTCAATTTTGGATATAAAACAATTCAAGGTGAATACCACAAAATAATGTTAGTGTCCTTCCACTCTAATTAACGTTTTACTTCTCAACTATATCAGATGGATAATCCTACCCACCAAATATTATTTTGACCATGTGTGCCACTGATTTCTGTAAAACAGAGCGGGATTGGGATTGACACAGCTCCATGTTATAAATGCATTCTGTATTATGAAATAAATTTCACCAAGAAATTATTAAGGCTTAAAAATTAATATTCTATTTATTTCAATGAACTTTACGTTAGTTTTATTTAATAATAAAAAATTAAAGAAAATTATTTATTTTTGTAAAATAAAATCTCGATTATTATAGGAGTACAAGCAGTTTAAATTTATTATTAATCATACATTTATCTTGAATCTATTCTATTATTCAACTTATAATCAGAATTTGAATCCTAAATCACTTAATTAAAAGATATATATTTATTATTGATCATACATTTTATCAGTACCTTCTATTCCTGCGTATAACTTTTGCTTACATCACTTTCCCATATTTGACTCCTAAAATTAAAAAAAAAAAAAAAAAAAAGCATACTGTAGAGGATAAAATACACTAATCATTGATTTTTTTGATAAAAAATTCATGATAAAATCATTTAAAAAAATCTAAAATTAGTTATTATCTCAATTATTGATTTTCTAATTGCAGTATATCCTCTAAAGTGTGTTTCCACGATGGGTTAAACCCCTCCACTTTCTCATATAAGAAGGGCAACATATTTAAACATCAACAAAATCCCTCTAGGGGGATAAGCTTTAGAACGGCACAACTGTTCAATTCTTACTGTCCGCCACAGTATTCTGAAATGTATTATTAAGTTGAGACTAAAATTAACGATCCTAACTTTTTAAAATTATATAAAACGTACCTATAAGTCTATAACTTCATTCAACTCAACAATATTTTTGCAAGAGAAACAGAACCCTTAAATCCTTTTAAAATCAACTATAGGTACACCATAAGAATCGGGAAAGAAAAGTCAATTCAAAACTTATTTAAAATTTACTTATACAATATTATGACAAAACACTCGTATAAACTATTTGAAAAAATTAAAAAAAAAGTTTTTAAATCAATTCAAAACTTGTTTTTAATTTATTTCAATAATAACTTGCAAAAATAACTTATAACTTACATAAAATAACTTGATTACAGTTCTTCTTTGATTATTAAAAACGACTTATTAATAAATGCTTACATGATAAACAGTTATTAAATAAATACTTGCATGATAAACAGTTATTTTAATAGCTTAATCAATTTGTTTACTCAAACACAACCCATGTCCAAGATGCATGAAAAGTGGTTGCAAGCGATGCAAACACCCTCTTAACATAGCATACACCACCACTTATCTTTGACCATTGGAAAATCCTTGTGCTTTTTCATATTGAAGTTCAATAAAAATGATGTTATATACAATATATTTGACCATGTATTTATGACTCTACATGCATTTCAGAGCAAAAAAAGGGTAATAGACTCCCTAAGAAGTGCAGACATTGCAACTCTTCATACAGCTTCCTCTTACTCCTTCACCACCAACCATATAAAGTGGATTCTTCTCACATTCACCTACTTTAGCCCACCTAGGGCAATTCTCATTTTCATCAACACACACTCCACTATCCACTTGCTTGAGTGGTTTTTCAAAGTCACTCACGTGAATCCACTTGGTTGCAGACCACTTCTCACCCTCAATCACTGGACAGCTTCCATGCAAGCTCTTAGTATCTGTACTTGCATCCAGATGGAGACTGAAGAACAACAAGGCATCACCCTTCTGAGGCTTTACTGAAATGACAGAAACACAAGAAAGGGTAGAATTTAGATCCTCGGTCATAAAACAGGAGAGGAATGTCAGTGTTTTGATTACATCAGTAAGCGAGAGATTGAAATAATAGTAACTCTGAAACATCAAGGTAAAGATAGGTTTGATTCAATTAGTGCCAGAAATCCATTGAATTCTTAATGTGTACTTATAGGATCAATATTAGCAATCACATAGCAAAAATTTTGGCAAGAGAAAGATGTCTCAAGTCTCAACAAAGCATAACCAATATGATTTTAACCAATTTAGTAAATGCCAAATGAAGCAAACAAGGAAAAAAAACCAAGTTAGAACAATAACAATAAATTTGGTGAAATATATTCATTTGCCCCACCTATTTCAATTTTGACTGAGAAAGGACCCAATTAAGTTTTTAATATATGTTGAAATTATAGGAATTAGGCAGAGATTAAGATATACTACAAGTACAAACTACTAATCTAATGGTTTTATTTAAACTAATAACTAAACCAAGTAGTAATGTTCTATTACTAGTAAAAGCCTGGTGTGTTGAGCTTGTTAAATAAATTTCTATCACATGAGTTTTTGTCATAAATTTGGGTATGAAACTTAAGAGCCTGTGTTGATAAGTTTCATTAAGAAGCTTATTTAAGAGCCTGATAATTGAGAGACACCTTTCTACCATTTTTGTCCTTTCTAATGCTTGTATTTTTCTTCTAAGAATGAAGAGGAACTCAATGTTAGTACTTAGTAGTGAGCCTTCCTCCATATCCATACATAAAGAAGCATTCCAGTAGTCATGGGTGTTCTACAAATGGGCTTGTGATCATCTTAGGGTTTCAAATGTTTTCTGAGGTAAACCAACCCAACACACTTTTATTCATTTTGTTTTGAGAACTAATTTTAAGTATGCTTTTGAGTTTTGAGCATAATTTTCAAAGGCAGAAAAACACAAAATAGGACCAAACAGACCCCTAACTTTTAAAAAAAATTAATAATAAATTATAAAATTTGACTTGAATTAATACCTGATGCATAACATGATAATATTTTCATATTGATATAATTTGTTAGAAACATATATTGTCAAACATATTGATATAATTTTCATATTCTATAAATTTGACGTATCTATACACAATGCCAGAATTTTATACAATTTGTCCAAATTTAAGAAGTCATGGCTTGGCTTAGTAAAAATATTTAGCCAAGTTAAATGTTAAATATTAGCATCTGCAGATGTTTTTGCAACATTGTCTTACCAAGAAGGAGAAGGCAAAAATATGCACACAAGATATTATGCACTAGAGACTTAAAGGGATGTTTCTTTGATATTGTTCAAAATAACAATAATCTTATGTCAATATATTAAAGACTGCTAATAGTTTGTAAGAGCATACTAAAATATATATACCTGCATATCCTTTGTGAGCACATTCAGACCAGCTCTCATCTTTTGGCTGCAACAACTTTGCCTGAAAAGGCAAAACAAATTAATTATGATTTCATTTTTCTTTTATTCTTTTTGATTGAGGGGAGGGAGCTAGGGGTTTCTTTAAAAGGAAACATCAGAGAATCAAAGCAATGAGAAAATCTTTACCTCGGCATTGGGAAAAACTGTTTCCCCACCCTTCTCAACATCAGACAAATACATCAATACAGTGGCAATCCGATGGCCACCCATAACTTGATTAGCTTTGTCATGAAAGTAATCAAAATGTGGTTCATACTTCTGACCATTCTCATAGTGCAATATTTGCATCGACTCACCATTCTCTGATGCAATAGAGACACGTTTAAATTGAAGCAAAGAAAAGCAAATACTGAAATGGATCAAAGAATGATATTGTCTACTAACCTATAGGAAGGAATGTCCATGCGGCAATTCGGGCTTCAATACCAGCAACTATTTCATCCTTAAAGATTAAATATAGAAGAAAGAGGAAATCAATAACTAAAAGCAAGTGTCACAAAGCTTTCTTAGAAAGAGAAAAAAAAATCAGCTCATGACAGTGCGGTTGCTTTGTCATAAGAAATTCTAATAAAATTTTGCCGAATTTTCCTAACAGTCAGTAGTCGATGATTCTGATAAAAGTAAGGAGTTATTAATGACCACTAGATTAGGATTGATATAGGCACTCTAGATATAAATGCTACATTTAAAAATATATGAGCCATCTCAACCCTTGACCCAAATCATGGGCTACTTTTTCTTTCAAGCAACTCATGGGCTCTGCACACTTTGCTTTGTAGTCTTTTTTTTTATCTCACTGTTTGTTCCCTCTGAATCTCAATCTCATGATTTGTGCTCAGTAACTTCAAAGGAAATATTTGAACATGAGAAAGAATTATTTACTCTTTTATATGTTATGCCCTGAAAAAGTAAGCCATTAGCCTTTTGATAGCAGTGCACTGTAGTACTGACATTGTCTGCCCTCCATACATGCACACATTTGGATCCAAGGACAAGCTGCTTCAGCTTAAACTGGCTGAAGGAAGACCCTTGAGACTAATGTAGTACCTTCCTAGATTCTAAAAGTTTTGGCAAAGAAAATTAAACAGCAAGTTTGATGATCCCTTATTCTTGAGCATTCTTCTGAGTTTCTCTCCAAAAATTACAAAGCAAAGACGTGAAGAACTATCCCGAACTCAAGGATTCTCTGAAAGCTTCAGAATGTGTAGGACAAAACAACATATGAACATCTCCTTATTTACCTATTAACTTCTGATTTGATACATCTTCACTGCATTGCTAATTATAATTCAATTCACATTTTGCATACATTTCCATTCAATTTACTCAAGTCACTCATCTGTCTTTACTTATTTTCCCAGGATCAATCAAACTTGCAAAATCATTTAAACTTAAAACTAATCTCTAGTACATTTCTCACCATCAAGCACCATCAAATAAACATGTCTATAAAGGGAAGATAACAAGAACCGTGTGTTCCAATAAAAGCACAAGCCAAAAATTAAAAATAAGAACATCGCCAACCATACTTCTCTATATGCTTGCCACATAATTGATCATAATCAAATGAAGAAAATAAAGGTTTTCACATAAGCGTAAAGTAAATCCTCTTTGATTCATCATACCTGTGCCTTGTTGAGAAACATCCCAGAACTCGTTCTGACTTCACTCATTATGCTTTTACCGGAATCATTATCTGCCACCATAGACTTCTCCAACTTGTCCTTGGCCTAATACCAGACATAGAACATAATGTGAAATATAAAACCCCATAAAAGATATCCTTTAAACCCAATGCTAAAGGTTTCAAAATGCTGTCGTGATTATCACGATCCTTAATACAGGAAATTGTGACAAATACGGACTATGCGACCACAACATAATTGCAGTCGCAAAGACCCCAAAATCCTGGATCACGGTTTTAAAAATAGTCTACTACTGCGATTTTGACAGCAACATTAAGGTTTTTGGGGTGTCTATGACTGCAAGGTAACAGCAATTGTGGCATCACTGACCACAATTTCCTACAATATCAAGGATCGCCTCGTTCGAGGCAAATGAGGCTGCAATTTTAAAATCTTGGCCTTGCAGCCAAAATCACAGTTTTCAGAACCTTGATTTGCTAACGTTAGTCATAAACATCAAACATGAAGGAAAAAAAATCGAACCAGAACTATCAAATGATCACATTCTTCCTCGGATAAAAATCCCTTGTACAGAAAAGCCCTGCATAACATAATTAACAAAATAAAATTAAAAAAAGAACAACAACAAAAAAAAAAAACAGCGATCCATTTGTCTTAACAGAGGAAAAGATCAAACCTGGGACTCCACGAGAGCTGAGTGACCCATGTGGGATCAAACTTCACTGAAGAGCGTCCTCTGTTCAACCTTAGCACCGATCCATGCCTGAAAAGAAACCAACACAGACAAATCGAAAACAAAAACAAAAGGTCAAATTTTGCATGCATTCCCCGACATAGAGAGAAAAAAGGGGCAAATGGGTATGCAATATTATCGTCATTACGTGGCCTTGGCATCTTGGTCCAAACCGGGCAATCGAATTGACGAAACAGAGATCTCAAAACAGAGGAAACAGAGGAAGAGCGAAGAAGCCAAATGGCGAGAAACCATGGTGTGAGAGGTTTTTCGGTGGGAATCTTAGGATAATGGGAGTGTGTGTATGTGTGTGTGAGAGAAAAATGGGGTTTGAGTATTTTTTTTTTTTATATATAATTTTGGTTTGTCGTTTTTGGCAACGATGAAGGAGATTCAATGAAACGCCCACTGGTTTTGAGAAAATGTCTGTTTCTGATGTGCGCTTAAACCCACCTTCTGGAACATTCACTTACCGCATCAACACAGAAAAAGTGAAAAACAGAGCAACAGACAGTGGTGTCTTTGTTTTTTAGATTGTCCATTGTAAAATTGACAGTCCAAAATATTTTAAAAAATAAAATCTCCTAACAACTTATTGGTACATATTACAAACTTATCATAGAAAAATGTACATTATAACACATGCTATAACGATTATACATTAAAAGTAATAATAGCTAAATAAATTTAAACAATTCTAAAAATATAGTTCGTTTAAAAAAATGTTATAAGTAACTAAAAAATTACTAAAATAAATTTGTTTATCAAAAAATACAAATGAGTTAGAAAAAGTCAAAAGCCCACCTAATTTTATTAAACATAGCTTATATTAGTTTTTTTATCACATTATATTAGTTTTTCAACTAATTTTATTAAACATAACTTAAATAATGTTTTAAAAATAGTAGAAACTATTTAAAAAAAACTTATCTACCAAACAGTTAAATAAATTTTTCACCTAATAAAAAAAGTTAAAAAGTAACTAAAATAATGTGTTAAACACATAATATAATATATATATATAACAGTAAATAAAGGGGATAAAATATCCGATGACCATTTTTTTTCTCTCTTTTTACAATATGATTGTGTCCTTAATATATAAAAACTACAATATAAAATCCAAAAAGTGGTTACAGATCTACTTATAAGAGAATCGGGAACGAAGAGCTTCCCTCGTCCCCTTGTTTTGGGCTTGCTCTTTGCTTTGAAAAATATTAGTTTTTAAGAATGAGTAATTGTCTTTCTATTACCTTACTGTCCAACTTGAGAGTGAATAGTTAATGGATTCAGCTTTTTGTTCTATTATTTTTTTTGGAAAAAAAAATTATCTCTCTACAAAAGTTATCCAATATTATTTTATGTTTTTAGAATTTTTCACGTTTCACAATTTATTTAACCACTAACGTAACTACCATATTTCTTTTTGGTTTTGAATTATCCAGAATTTTGCAACCAAACATAAACTGTCTACAAAAGCGAAAATAAAATAAAATCAACTTATTGTTTTTATCTGTGCATGTCATTCTTTCTTCTTCTTCATTCATTTTTCACTTTTATTATTTGTATTTCTCTTTTTTTTATTGCATTTTTATGTTTTACTTTCTCACTGTAATTATCTTTTTGGTTATAATTTGGAAATTCATTTTGTTTAAATTCAAAAGAATGAAAATTGTAATACATCAATTATAACAATGCATTCAAGCCCATTTAATAAGAAAATAGCAAAGGACAAAATTTTTTTAATACATGAAAGAACCTTAATTCGCTTCAAGCAATTTTTATATTGATGAAAGAATCCATACTTTAAGCAGTGATCCATTATTTTTACATTTTGTTCTCTTTTTATTCAATACATGTATTGTTATATCTCTAATACTTTATATTATGATCATCATCTATTGTCACATTTCTTTTATTTTTCTTCATATAATCAACTTTATGATTTCTCTTCCTCGTATTAATCAATGTTGTTTTAAACACATTACTAACTCATAACAATCATGGATGTATTTTCAAATTGAAAATCTTAGTTTCCTTTTTTTAAAAAATTTTATTTTCAATTTCAATTTGAAATCAACTTATTTTTGTGGCATAAAAATTTCGGATGTCTTTTTATTCTTCATCTATTTTTGTTGTCTTTTTCTTTATCGTCTATTGTAATATTATTTTTTTCTTTTTCTTCATCTATTTTATTTTATGTTATTATATATTATCAATTTTATGATCCCTCTTCATATTAATCAATGTTTTTTTTTTAATATATTACTAAATCATAACAATCAAATTTGTTTTTTATTTGAAATCTCTAATTTTTTATTGTTAATTTATAATTTGAAATCAATTTTTTAATCCATAAAAATTTGATTTATTTTTAATTTCTGTTAAATATCGAGCAATGCATATGACAAAATTCAATAGATGTGCATATATAATGATGCTTATGTTATAAAAAAATACTGATGCTTACCTTATATAAAAAATAATGATGCTTAATGTTATTTTCTATTTTTTTTACCCATATGATGACAACTATTTATTGTGTGGTGGGGATGTTTACTATTGAGCATGTCCAATGCTTGGCTTGGACTTTATATGGTTTGGATGCATTGCAATTTATGAATGCAAACAAAAGAATATACGACTTAATTAAATAATGAAATGTATAGATGATTTTATAGGGATTGTTCATGTGTAGTTATTAGATTTGTAGTGTTATTTGTCCCTTAAGTTCCTTTTAAAAAATAATAAAATAACTAATTTTAAATCAACTTCTTTTTATTTATTGTTTTTAAATGATATAAACGATCAATAAATAAATGAAAATAAACAATAAACGGAAAAACAAGACGAATTAAAACAAATAATAAAATTAACATATACCTTAATATATAATAATATATTAATTTCAACATATAAAAATAAAAATATACACACACCGATATGATACTTTGGGCTAGTAAGAGGTATTAGATTCAGAAGCCGATTAAGGAAAAGGCTCAAACCAATAACGACCCAGCCCATTCCTCTTCTCCCTTTCGATTTTAGGGTTTCTTCCGACTGTGCTTGTTTATGAACGCAGCATCAACTTTCCTCCAAACCAATAACACACTTCGGTACTCTCTCCCTCTCTCTTGCGAATCGCTGTATCTGATAATCAATCCTAAAATTGATCGTAAATTGATTTTGGTTTTGTTTTCGTGTGTCTGAAATTATTGTGCAGGTTAACGTACAAGAGGATTAGGCGATTGAATATCCTCCGTTCCGCGTTCCGGTTAGGGCTCTGATTCTCTGTTTTTTATTTGAATTTGGCCTTGGTTTCACGTTTCTCGCATTGGATCTTGATTCCGTATTTTTATGTTTTTTTGTTTTAATTTGATAATAATGACTAGGGTGATGGAGGAAAGTTGGGACGCGATATCTGGAGTTCTCGAAATTCATGTTTTCTTTCGCTATCTCTCTTTTGCGCCTTTTCCATCTGCAACAAAGGTTTTTCTATATCCATTCGGCTAGATTAGGTTTTCTCTTTTTCTGAAACTTTGCTTTCTTCTTCGTTGTTGTTTTTTTCTTTCATTTTTGTGTATCCATCATGTGTTGAGAAAAAAACTGCAACAATATGATTGGATTCGTTCCATGATTCCTAGTATTTAAGTCTCTGATGATTAACTATCCTCTGTTTTATTTTTTAAAATTAACTTTCAAGTTCTTTTTCTGTTTTCTAAATTTCTGTTTTTTTTTTTTTTTGTTAGAGTTCGATTAGAGCAAACAGCAAAGAGAGATGATGATGTTTACATTGGTCTGTGTTTCTGAATCACCGTGACCGACAACCCTTACCAATTTCTGATCTCAAATCGCACATATTTTTATTTGAATTTCTTAATTTTTTTAGTTGATTTTTTTTCGTGGCTTTGGCTTAGTGATTTTCTGCCTTAGTGCGTATACACTATTCCGATTCGACAATGTGAGTAGAGATATCATCTTAGATGAGAGCCTCTGTCATTCATGTTTTTCGAAATCTCAATTTCGGTTTGTAGATCTCAATTTTGGTTTTTTAAGTTTAGGTTTTGATTTTGTGTTCTGCGGTGAAGAATTAGAATCAAATTCACATGTCAGACTTCAGAGATTTTCGAATCAATGAGAATGACAATTCTGTTACTGAGCAGAATTTGCAACTTAATTCATTATTGAATTTATGAATTCAATTTTTTATTTTAGTACTTTATTTTGTTTTGAGGGGAGATTTCTGAGAAGGAGTCTCATGCTATATATAGAGCAAACTTATTTTATGTGTTTGCATATTTCTCAAGTAACCGTCACAAATCAATGTTCATGGCGTCGACAGTGCTGCCCTCGCTGGCGGCATCTCCGCCGGAGTAGTCTCATATTCCATTGCCTTGTGGAGCGGCGTTGTTGCCTTTACCATTTGGGACTAGCCATGAGGCGAACATTAACAATCATTTTGTAATTTGTCTTATATTTAGAAAACAATTGTATGACTTGCTCTCCAATTTGATGAATTTTTTTAGTTCTTTTTTGTTAGTTTATGAATAGTCTTTTCATGGTGTAATTTTGATTTTGCAAATGATTTTTAACATGATGCACCATGTAGCCTTTGCATCTTCTAGTTTAGTTGCTAGGAAATCACGAGCTAAGGTTTTATAGGTGCTATATTAGCCACGGCAATTAAAATCGAGTATTTGGTCGATTTGTTTATTGCCCCAATTATAATTTTTTTTGCCACATGTTTCCTATGTAGTAATGTGTGATTAAATGATTTATTCAATGAATAAGCAAGCAAAATGAAGTCCAAAATTGTATTTTTTAGTGTTGGTTTGATTGTGTAAGTACCGGATTTGCGTCATGGGTTCGTTCTGTGGCATATCGTGCAAAGCTTACTATTTGGTGGATGATTTTTTTGAGGCTGTATATTCTGATTTTTTTTTCAGCTACTGTTTTAATTAAAATAAGATTTGTTGAAAAAGGATGGAATTGAATATTAGCAAGCAGACCAAAGTGATGAAGTCCTAATATCTGAATATGATGTGGATATTTTTGTTCATATGGTCTTCAAAGTTCTCTGATTGTTTTGCTGGTGTTGGTCATTATCAATTGTGTTTTTGTCACTGGGGTTTTATTAACCAATTACTCTATTCCCTTTTGGTTCATTATGTTTGAATTCTTCTCACATTCTGATTTTTATTGGTTTCATTAGCTTAAGTTGAATTTTAATTCCTTCAATCAACATGATGTTCTTGGGAAATTTAATTATTGTGTTAGATGGTTATTTAGCAAAATATGTATATTTTGATCCTTGACAAAAGTAGTTAAATTAGCATAAGCATCAAAATTCTTAATCTGATGATCATTATTAGTGCCTGATTATACGAGCATGGTGCAAGAAAATTCTTCCTGGTTTATTCTTTTTTTCTTTCTTTTTAGTTCTTAAAATTTATAAAATGTTGTTTTTACTCCATCTATGTAATGTGAGTAAAACATGGAATAAGACAGGTTCACGATTTGTAATATTAAGTGTTAAAATTTTGTTTTTATTTATATTTTATAGAATGCATTTGGATTTTTAAAATTGTTATAATTAATTTAGTAAAATATTTAAAACATAGTTTACTGTTTTAAAAATAATTTTAATTTTTTGTTGACTTGTTTCTGGTAGTTTAAAAGTTACTTTAATATATAAACTATAAAACGAATTCTGGTCGTAAAAATGTCTAAAATTGGGAATTTTTTGATTCACAATTTGTGCATTGGCTAACAAGAATATTTTCTGTTTCATGCAATAAATGGTAACATTAAAACTGGAGCACTAAATTATGATTTACATTTTGGGGATAAAACATATTTTATCAGTAGTAGTGTTGACCATTATGATTTACATTTTCGGAATAAAACATATTTGGGGGATGGATTTCGTGGGTCCGGGATTATTATGGGAGGTAAAAAGAAATATGATTTTAGAAACTAGGTGTTAGTGTAACGACGGAATTGCTGAGTGTAATTTGTTCAAAGTTTTATCTTTTTAATTACCGTTTCTTTATAATTACTCTTTAATTCATTGTCATGTTAACATCATCACCATTGAGTTCTTTTTGCAAATTTTACTTGAATGTTCAATTTTTTACTCCTTAAATCATGTTGAGGCTCTTTAGAAAAGTATTATGGGGATAATGTTGGTGATGTTGCTGGGTGGAGGCTTGTACAGTCTATTAAAAACAAGTTGGCATAGATTGGAAGGTATCACGCATGGTGTAAGTATAGAGAGCAACGTAACATGTGATACTAAATTAGCTTATTTTAAAATTGCACCTTTGGTTAAAAATTAACTTCTTTTTTATTTTTGAGTTATTGAATCAGAGTGAGTACAAAAGCCCAAAAGCTCTTCATCGATATGACAAAAAGATTCCAAACCAAGTGAGTCTATTTGATTGGGCTGGACCCAATAACATTTTAACATAATTAAAGATTTTATTTTATATTTTAATTAATTAGAAATTATTCTTGTTTTAGGGGTTCTTCGGTGTAGAATGTGTTTCTTATAAAAAAATACGTGCTGCGAGTGACGTGTGCCTCTTCCATCAACACTGGGTTTCGGTTGTTCGATTCTGGTAAGTTCTTTCTCTTTTACTTTCTTTAGAAATTATATTTTCTTCTTCTTCTTCTTCTTCATGTTTTTCTTTATTATCTGTATGTGAAACTGAAACAATATCTTGTTTCTTCGGCATTTTTCTTTTGGTATATCGATCATTTGATTAGAAAAAAACCTGTAACTATATGATTGGATGTTATTTGATTCTGGTAAGTTCGTTCTCTATCACTTTCTTCAGAAATTATATTGTCTTCTTTATCATGTTTAGGGTTTTCTTTATTATCTTTATGTAAAACTGAAATCATATCTTGTTTCTTCTGCATTTTTCTTTTGGTATATCGATCATTTGATGAGAAAAAGACCTGCAACGGATGTTATTTGATTCTGGTAAGTTCTTTCTCTATCACTTTCTTCAAAAATTATATCTTCTTCTTTGTCATGTTTAGGGTTTTCTTTATTATCTTTATGTGAAACTGAAATCATATCTTGTTTCTTCTGCATTTTTCTTTTGGTATATCGATCATTTGATGAGAAAAAGACCTGCAACACATGTTATTCGATTCTGGTAAGTTCTTTCTCTATCACTTTCTTAAAAAATTATATCTTCTTTGTCATGTTTAGTGTTTTCTTTTTTATCTTTATGTGAAACTGAAATCATATCTTGTTTCTTCTGCATTTTTCTTTTGGTATATCAATCATTTCCTGAGAAAAAAACCTGCAACTATATGATTGGATTCTTTCCCTGATTCCTAGTATTTAAGCCTCTGATGATTAATTAATTCTCTCTCCGTTTTCTTTTTTTTGAAATTATTTTTCGAGTTGTTTCTCTGTTTTCGGTTTCTGAAAATAATTGTCATTTCTTTGATTAGAGTGTTTGATTAGATCAAGCATCGATTAGAGATGATTATGTTTACATTGGTTCGTGTTTCTGAATCACCATGACCAATAAACCCTTACCCGTTTCTGATCTCAAATTGCAGATAATATTTTATATTTTTAATTTTCTGAATTTCTTCATCTTTTAGTTCGGTTTTGCTTGAATTTTGATTGCCGTGTGCGCCTTTGTTCTCTTTTCCTCATATCGTTATTTTTATTTGTTGGATAGTTGTATTTCTTTATCTCAAATTAAATTTCTATTTTTATTTTTTTGAATTTCTTGATTTTTTAGTTTAATTTAAGGTGGCTTTGTCTCAGTGATATTCTGCCTTTGTTGCAGTATCTGCTGCTATGTATGTTTTAAGAAATATTGTTTCTTTAGGTATTTTCCAGTAGAAATTGAGATCTTTTGCTAATCTTGTTATGTTTCGATTTTGGTTTTTCCAGTTCTGCAGTAACCATTTCAGAATCAAATTCAATGTCAGACTTCAGAAGTTTTCAAATCAATATGAAAGAAAATTCTGGTAATCAGCAGAGTTTCTAATTTATTTATAATTCTTTTATATGAAAGAACTTATAATTTATTTATTTATAATTTATCAATGGGTAAATATGTTTGTGGTCCCGTAAAATTTGAAAAATATTAATTTTGTTCTCATAAATTTTATTGTAGTAATTTAGTCCAGTAAAAACAAAGCATGCTTTGTTTGATCCGTTTTGGTAATTACATTTGATAATAATTGATGTGACCAAGATATTTACATGTGTAATTTGATTGCTAATGAATTGAACAATTTGGTTAAAAACCTCAAAAAATTATAATTTTCATCTCTTTTTAGGAATTTTCTCCCACATTGTATATGTGAAAATTGTTTAATTCACATGTAATCGAATTATACATGTAAATCTATTAGTCACCTTAGATTATTATCTAAATGAGTTGCCACTAAGACTGACACAAATATGTTTTATTTTTATAAGGACTAATCTAATATGAAACTTTTTGAGGACAAAATTAATACGTTTTAGATTTTATAGGTATCCCAAATATATTTTATCCTTTATTAATATATGATAATTCTCTTGAACAGAATAATTTTTATTTGATAATTCTATTACGTAGAATTTATGATTTTATTTGAAAAATATTAATTTTGTCCTCATAAATTTTATTGTAGTAATTTAGTCATGTGAAAATAAAGCATGTTTTGGTTTATCCGTAGTGGTAATTACATTTGACAATAATTTGATGTGACTAACATATTTACATATGCAATTTGATTGCAAATGAATTAAACAATTTAGTTAAAAACCTCAAAAAATTATAATTTTTAATCTCTTTTTGGAAATTTTCTCCCATATTGTAATGACATTAAAGGAATCATAAAGTTTGATTCTTTTGTAATCAAATTTTACACGTGAAAAGTGTTTAATTCATTTATAATCTTATTACACATGCAAATTTATTAGTCACCTTAGATTATTATGTAAATGAGTTGCCACTAAAACTAACAAAAATATGTTTTATTTTTATAAGGACTAAACTAATATGAAATTTTTTACTAGGACAAAATTAATATGTTTTAGATTTTAAGGTATCTCAAACATTTTTTATCCTTAATTAATTTATGATAATTCTCTTAAACAGAATAATTTTTATTTGATAATTCTGTTAAGCAGAATTTATGATTTTATTTCAAAAATATTTTGTGCTCATAAATTTTATTGTAGCAATTTAGTTGTGTAAAAATAAAGCATGTTTTGGTTTATCCGTAGTGGTACTTACATTTGATAATAATTTGATGTGACTAACATATGTACACATGTAATTTGATTTTATTGAAAATGAATTAAACAATTTAGTTAAAAACCACAAAAAATTACAATTTTTCATCTCTTTTTGGGAATTTTCTCCCACATTTTAATGAGATTAAAAGAAAGATAAAGTTTGATTCATTTGTAATCAAATTTTACACGTGAAAAGTGTTTAATTCATTTGTAATCGAATTACACATGCAAATCTGTTAGTCACCTTAAATTATTATCTAAATGAGTTGTCACTAAGACTAACAAAAATATGTTTTATTTTTATAAGGACTAAACTAATATGAAATTTATTATGAGGATGGAATTAATATTTTTTATTGTTTATAGGTATCCCAAACAAGTTTTATCCTTTATTAATTTATCATAATTCTCTTTAACAGAATAATTTTAAGCAAAATTTATGATTCTATTTCAAAAATATTAATTTTGTCCTCATAAATTTTATTGTAGCAATTTAGTCATGTAAAAATAAAGCATGTTTTTGTTTATTTGTAGTGGTAATTACATTTGATAATAATTTGATATGACTAACATATTTACATATGTAATTTGATTGCAAATGAATTAAACAATTTAGTTAAAAACCTCAAAAAAATATAATTTTTCATCTCTTGAATTTTCTCCCACATTTTTAATGAGATTAAAGGAAAGATAAAGTTTGATTAATATGTAATCAAATTTTAAAGGTGTATATTGTTTAATTCATATGCAAATCTATTTGTCACCATAGATTATTATCTAAATGAGTTGCCACTATGACTACTAAAAATATGTTTTATTTTTATAAGGACTAAATTAATATGAAATTTTTTATGAGGACAAAATTAATATTTTTAGATTTTATAGGTATCCCACACATATTTTTTCCTTTATTAATTTATGATAATTCTCTTAAACAGAATAATTTTATTTGATATTTCTGTTAAGTAGAATTTATGATTTTATTTGACAAATATTAATTTGTCCTCATAAATTTTATTGTATTAATTTAGTTGTGTAAAAGTAAAGCATGTTTTGTTTTTATCTGTGGTGACAATTACATTTGATAATAATTTGATGTGATTAGCATATTTACACATGTAATTTGATTGCAAATGAATTAAACAATTTAGTTAAAAACCTCTAAAATTTATAATTTTTCATCTCTTTTTGGGAATTTTCTCCCACATTGTAACGAGATTTAAGGAATGATAAAGTTTGATTAATCTGTAATCAAATTTTACAGGTGTATATTGTTTAATTCATTTGTAATCAAGTTACATATGCAAATTTTTAGTCACCTTAGATTGTTAACTAAATGAGTTGCCACTAAGACTAACAGAAATATGTTTTA
Organism: Glycine tomentella; assembly: GCA_007407185.1. NCBI lineage: Eukaryota > Viridiplantae > Streptophyta > Magnoliopsida > Fabales > Fabaceae > Glycine > Glycine tomentella. Next base: position 404,693 of record PYAF01002764.1, read on the forward strand.
TTTTTATAAGGGCTAAATTAATATGAAATTTTTTATGAAGACAAAATTAATATGTTTTAGATTTTATAGGTATTCCAAACATATTTATCCTTTATTAATTTATGATAATTCTCTTAAACAGAATAATTTTTATTTGACAATTCTGTTAAGCAGAATTTATGATTTTATTTGAAAAATATTAATTTTGTCCTCATAAATTTTATTGTAGTAATTTAGTCATGTAAAAATATAGCATGTTTTGGTTTATCCGTAGTGGTAATTACATTTGATAATAATTTGATGTGACTAACATATTTACACATCTAATTTGATTTGATTGCAAATGAGTTGAACAATTTGGTTAAAAACCTCAAAAAATTATAATTTTTCATCTCTTATTGGGAATTTTGTCCCACATTTATACGTGGAAGTTGTTTAACTCATTTGTAATCGAATTATACATGCAAATCTATTAGTCAGACTAGATTATTATCTAAATGAGTTGCCACTAAAACTAACAAAAATATGTTTTATTTTTATAAGGACTAAACTAATATGAAATTTTTATGAGGACAAAATTAATATGTTTTAGATTTTATAGGTATCCCAAACATATTTTATCCTTTATTAATTTATGATAATTCTCTTAAACAGAATAATTTTTATTTGATAATTCTGTTAAGCAGAATTTATGATTTTATTT
>PYAF01002764.1:405474-418433 GCA_007407185.1 Glycine tomentella
AAATAAAATCATAAATTCTGCTTAACAGAATTATCAAAAAAAATTATTATTTTTAAGTTAATTTTGTCCTCATTAATTTTATTGTAGTAATTTAGTCTTGTAAAAACAAAGCATGTTTTGGTTTATCCGTAGTTGTAATTAATTACATTGGATAATAATTGGATGTGACTAACATATTTACATATTAGTTTGATTCATTTGTAATTAAATTTTACACGTGAAAGGAATGATAAAGTTTGATTCATTTATTATCAAATTTTACATGTGAAAATTGTTTAATTCATTTGTAATCAAATTACACATGCAAATCTATTAGTCACCTTAGATTATTATCTAAATGAGATGTTACTTAGACTAACAAAAATATATTTTATTTTTATATGGACTAAATTAATATGAAATTTTTTATGAGGACAAATTTAATATTTTTTAAATTTTATTGGTATTCCAAACATATTTTATGCTATATTAATTTATGCTAATTCTCTTAAAAATAATAATTTTTTTTGATAATTCTGTTAAGCAGAATTTATGATTTTATTTATTGAGAATTTTGCTAATTCAGGAGAATTTATAATTTATATTTATATCATTGTAAAAAAAAAAGTTTTTAACTCCGCCTATGATCTCATAGCCGGTCCCAAGCCCGGACCAAGGAGGAGGGTTTTGATATTACTCAAGGATCATTGTTGTTTTTTTTTATTAATCAATTGAAAAATATTACTCATGGATCATTGTTGTTACATTTTATTTAGATTCTACTGACGAGATTTCTAAGAAGGATCTCATACGTTTGGAGAGCAAAGGAATTGTGTTTGTATATTTTTCAAGTAACCGTCATAAATCATTGTTCTCCAGTGTTGATGACACCACCCTCATCATCTCTACCAGAGCAGTCTCATTTCATTGCCTTGTGGAGTGGCGTTGCCACCTTTAGCATTTGGGACTGGCCATGAGACTAACATTCAATCCATGCATCTTGTTAAATTTGTTTTTTTTTTTTTTTTTTTAAATTGAATAGGGAATTTTTACTGTTTCTTTTTGTGTATCCGCAGCCCACTGTGTTTCACTGATTCTATTTACTATTTTTACTTCAGTCATTTGTTGTAGTTAAAATCAGATGTTTTTATTCACGTTTCTTTCAGAAAAAGCAGTGAGCGTTGCTTCATAGGTAACTATTGAGTTATCTTTTTGCGGATTTTACTGTATTGTTGAATGTGGTTCTAGCCTATTAGATGTTAATTTTAATCACATGAAAAATGCAGATATGAAATGTAATGGGAATATAATTTCTTTGTTAGAACACTGTCTCTGTTACAAGAGTCCCATGATTATACTTGGGAGTTTGATAATAAACCATCTTGAATTGATTGAAGGAGGTAATTTATGATCTTGTTGTTAATATTTCTGTAGGCCGAGTGAGCAATATGTGATTATGTGTAGTTGATAACCGGCAAATAATCAGTTTCAGCAATGCTTGAAGTAAGTAACATTGGATTAATCCTTTGGTATTTATCATGTGATTAAGTCTCTGATGATTAATATCTACTTTTTCCTTTTTTGAAATTGTTGTGCTTTATCTCTCTTTTTTCAATTTGTTTATTTGATTTAATCTAAAAGCATGAGACATAATGATTTTACATTGGTCCGTGTTTCGGAATCATAATGACCAAGAGCAATTGCTAATTTCTGATCTCCCATGGCAGTTAATTTTTCTTTTTCGAATTTCTAGACATAGGATCCATAGTTGCTTCCTTAATGGTTGTTTGGGCCATGTTTAAGCAATTTTTCCCTTACCAACCATGCAACCAAATTGAGAAACTCTCCCAAAGATTGGTGACCTTAGTCCACCCTTACATCCAAATCACATTCCATGAGTTCACTGGTGAGAGATTCATGATAAGTGAGGCCTATTCTGCCATAGAGAACTACCTCAGCTCCAAGGCATCTCCGCCGGAGTAGTCTCATATTCCATTGCCTTGTGGAGCGGCGTTGTTGCCTTTACCATTTGGGACTAGCCATGAGGCGAACATTAACAATCATTTTGTAATTTATCTTATATTTAGAAAACAATTGTATGACTTGCTCTCCAATTTGATGAATTTTTTTAGTTCTTTTTTGTTAGTTTATGAATAGTCTTTTCATGGTGTAATTTTGATTTTGCAAATGATTTTTAACATGATGCACCATGTAGCCTTTGCATCTTCTAGTTTAGTTGCTAGGAAATCACGAGCTAAGGTTTTATAGGTGCTATATTAGCCACGGCAATTAAAATCGAGTATTTGGTCGATTTGTTTATTGCCCCAATTATAATTTTTTTTGCCACATGTTTCCTATGTAGTAATGTGTGATTAAATGATTTATTCAATGAATAAGCAAACAAAATGAAGTCCAAAATTGTATTTTTTAGTGTTGGTTTGATTGTGTAAGTACCGGATTTGCGTCATGGGTTCGTTCTGTGGCATATCGTGCAAAGCTTACTATTTGGTGGATGATTTTTTTGAGGCTGTATATTCTGATTTTTTTTTCAGCTACTGTTTTAATTAAAATAAGATTTGTTGAAAAAGGATGGAATTGAATATTAGCAAGCAGACCAAAGTGATGAAGTCCTAATATCTGAATATGATGCACAAATATTTTTGTTCATATAGTCTTCAAAGTTCTCTGATTGCTTTGCTGGTGTTGGTCATTATCAATTGTTTTGTTCACTGGGGTTTAATAACCAATTACTCCATTCCCTTTTGGTTCTTATGTTTGAATTCTTCTCACATTCTGATTTTTATTGGTTTTATCAGATTAAGAATAAACCAAGAAGAATTTTGATTCACAATTTGTGCATTGGCTACAAGAATATATTCTGTTTCAGGTACCTAATAGCATTAAAATTGGAGCACTAAATTATGATTTATATTTTAGGGATTAAACATATTTTATCAGTAGAGTTGACCATTATCCACGTTCAAATGATATCTATTGCATTGGTTAATGTCCTTTTCCAATTAGTTGTTTTATGCCTTTGTTATGTGGTCAATGATGATAAATTATAATCCCAGCTCTATGAGACCTTCACCATTGCAAGGTCTGGGAATAGATTTGTTCACATTTCTCTGAGCTATCACATTCTTTAATACTGACGTCATGTACATTTTAAAAATCAGCTCTGTTGGTTGTCTGATTTACAAAAGAGGTTTAAGATCTTAAAATAAATTTTAACATTAGAACATAAAATGTGACTTTTAAGATTTAGCATTAGATCAAAGAAAATAAGATTTAACAATGTTCATAGTTGTAAATTGTTGTAAGATCGTGGTTTCCTATTGAAATTTAATCTACTCTTTGATGTGTCTAACATTTCATTTCATAATAATTTGTTTATTTAATCTACTCTTTGAAATTGTTGTGCTTTATCTCTCTTTTTTCAATTTGTTTATTTGATTTAATCTAAAAGCATGAGACATAATGATTTGACATTGGTCTGTGTTTCGGAATCATAATGACCGAGAACAATTGCTAATTTCTGATCTCCAATGGCAGTTAATTTGTCTTTTTCGAATTTCTAGAGCTTTTATTATATAAATTTGCATGGCAATGGCTCTGGTTTTTCTGCTTTTTATTGAAGTATCGGTATTCTTCATAAAGTGAGTTTACATTTTATTGTACACGAGAACCGTTGCCACATATATGCATGTATGTTCTTTGAAATCTCAAATTTTCATTTCTGTAGATGTTTTGCAACTGAGACGGAGAATGATTATCCTTTTTGATTTTGGTTTCGGTTTGTGCAGTTCTGCATATACAGTTAATCAAACATTGCATTTTATTGACGTGAGATTTCTGAGAAGGGGTCTCATACTTTTTTTTGAGAGCACACAAATTGTGTTTGTATATTTCTCAAGTAACTGATAAATCAGTGTTTACTGGCATTGACGATACTGTCCTCACGGTGACATGTCCGCCGGAGCAGTCTCATATTCCATCGCCTTGTGTAGCGGCATTGTTGTCTTTACTATTTGGGACTGGCCATGAAACGAACATTTCATTGATGCTTTCAATGATTTTCTTTAGAAAAGTATTGCTATGCAAGTAGAAATATTGTCTTCCTTGTTTTGTTAAAAGATGCCAACTAAGTAACGAGCATACAACCCCATCAATTGGCAATGGCTAATTGGTTATTTAGTATTTTAGTGTTCTATTATTGGCAATGGTTATTAAAGTGATTTTGGTGTATTAGTTGGCCAAATAACGGTTGGGTTTATTAAGTTAATAGCTCAATATTTGCTATTATAATTTTAATTTTTTTGCTTCTAAAAAAAAACTTTAATTTTTTTGTATGATTGAATTATCAAGAGTAATCCTTTTCCTTTGGAAGAATAAAGATTACTTTTATTTGATTTTTTAAAATAAAATTGTATGTACTACTAGTATTTGAATTACAGCCAGTATTTGGAGTTAGAGATATCAATTTAGGTCCAGCTTGTTTATGGCTTGGCGCCCATTTTAAATTTGATTTTTTAAAATTGCACCTAATAATTAAAACCTCAACTATCTAATGCTTAGTGTTTTATAAAAAAAGTGGTAAATATAAAATATAAGCTTAATCTATCTTGGCCTATAGTAGCGTTTCAACAAACATTAAGCAATAAGCAACAAGCAACTTTTCATCTGTCTTACCCTAGTGTGCAAGTGTTAACTTTGTTGTGCTTAACTATTGTTTTGCTCCCCTTCAAGCAAAGAGAACGCTAAAGTGTTAACATCATTATATTTGTTCCTTTTATGTAAAGATTATCCACATCAAATCTTAGAGTACAATTGAAGAAGAAACTCTTTTTTTCTCCTAATCTTCAACTCCAGCAACATATATATCCAATATCTGCTACATGTTCACTTCCCGACAATCTTTTACCTAAGTGCAGGTTGGATTCAGAATGCAGCTTCCAAAGTATATTCCCGCATCATTTTTCTGCCTAATCTGCTCATCCATTTACTATGGTAATTTATGGCACAATCTTCCTTAACACTTGATACACCTCAAACTTTCTGTCTCCTATGACATGTACTATAAAAAATATTACTGTTTGAATTACTTTAAGATAATTATTTGAAAAGTCAATAAATTTATTATATATGATGAATTGTGATTTGATAAGTGTGTAAAACATTTTATACTATGTGTATAACCTCTTTTCTCAATTTTTATTGTTATTTTAATACATGATGATATTTTCTTTAGATCTTATAACCATGCTCAAGCAAGAGTTTTTTTTTTTTTTTTAATTGAATAGAACTTAAATGTTAATAGTTGAATTGGGTTGTTTCTAGAGTAAATGGTATATATCTATTGATAGTATCCATTATATTATCATCCATCACAAATAATTAAGTTTGTTAATTTTTTAAAAAAATATTTTAAAAGTCATGTGTATCGAGTTCTGATTGATTGATATTGTGTACTATAAAATATTTTTTACTAGAAGTTCATATGTTATTTTTTATATGCACATAAATTGCAAATTGCAAACCATGAAAATCATATATGCAGGAAAAGCAGAGGCGCATCAAGTTAATTTCTATGTGCACAATAAATGTCCCTTTCCAATATGGCCAGCAACTGCACCAAACAGTGGCCAACCGGTGATAGCAGATGGGGGATTCTACCTTGCTCCAGGCCAAACCCAACGTGTCATAGCACCATGGACATGGAATGGCAGAATTTGGGCCAGAACAGGCTGCAATTTTGCTTCAAATTGGAAACCAGCTTGTGAAACAGGAGACTGTGATGGAAGACTAGCATGCAATGGACTCATAGGGACACCTCCAGCCACACTAGTTGAAGTTTCACTCCAAGGAACAAACCCGAATTTCTACGATGTTAGCCTTGTTGATGGCTACAACATCCCTGTCTCTGTCACCCCAAAGATCAGAAACCCAAAGTGCAACATTCAAGGTTGCTTGAAGGATCTCAAAGGCTTGTGTCCACCTGAGCTTGAGGTGTTGAATTCCAAGGGAGAAATTGTGGCATGTAAAAGTGCTTGTTTGGCCTTTGATAATGACAAGTTCTGTTGTAGGAATCAATATGCGAGTCCAGGGAAGTGCAAGCCAAGTGTGTACTCTAAGATATTTAAGGATGCTTGTCCTGATTATTTTAGCTATGCATTTGACACACCTACACCTTTGGTGAGTTGTACATCCTCAGATTTTATAATAACATTTTGTCCTTATGGATGGGGGGGAGGTGCTGGTAAGCACAAATCTGAGTAGAAAGTGTTTAGTATTTACACCTTTGTTGTTCTTGTATGGATTTGTTGGTGGGCATGGAAGTTGGTGCTAGAATCAAATTAGCATTTGATTCTTAAGGCACTCACTGTTTGATCTTATGTGTTTCTATAGAAGTTGTGTATTGGTTATTGCGTGTTATTTTGATTCCTTAAAGATACCAAGTGATGCCTTAGTTTCTTGAAAAATGCACACATATTGTATGTAAAGTTGAAGGAGGAAAAACGTATATGACGAGTATAATATTGTAAGTCTAAAATAATATATACATTCTTTTAATGCCTGATTATTCAAAGAATAAGAATAATATTTATCAATACAAAGATAAATATATAGTAAGTTTAAAATGATTTTTTTTATTAAATATTAATTTCACCATAAAACATATTGACTTAAATTAAATTATAAACTAAAATAATCACACTTTTTTAAAAAATATTAATTTACTTTTCTAATACATTAAACAACATAACATTTTAATTAGAGTTTATTTAATAGTAAAATATGAAACTAATATAAGCTTAATATCTTTATAATTCAATTCGATTTAAATCAATTGAACATATAAACACCGCAAGTTAAACTGAAATATATAATTTTTGACGAGTTTAATAATTTATAGTATAAAAACAATTATATATTATTTATTAATTAAAAATACTATTAACATGAACGTAAAAGTTAATTCAGTGTATAATAATATTTTATATAACTTTATTTTTTAAGTATATGATTAGGTATTTAATTTTTGATGATGAGTACTTATGGAAAAAAATATTTATTGAAGTTATTTTCTTAAATAAATTTTAATATAAAAATAAGTCATGAATTTTTAGAGGAAAGATCTTGGGATTCATCGAGAAAATATATATAATTTTTTGTATGGACACCTCTTTTGTCATGAGTCATGATGAGTGAGGACACAGTGCAGTGGTCGATGAAGTCGTTGTGAGGACACGTAGTATACGTCTTTATGTATCAATGTATCATGTAGTGTAATGTAACATCCAAAAAGTAGCATATGACAAAACAGGGACAGTACCAATGCCTGAAACCAAAGGAAAGCGGCTTTGACATTTTGCACCCTCTAAACTCTAAACTTCTTTACTAAGAAACGCCAACGCCATCAATTTAAGGTCTTTTTCCATCTGATTTATTATTTTTCAAATAAAAAATAAAAAAGATTAAAGCTAAAAAAAATCACATGTATTGTGTAATTTGAATCACTTAATAAAAAAAATACATATTATTATAAATTGCATTAAAGTTGTTTGTAAACTTATTTTTTTTTTATACATATTAGATAAATCTAATAAAGTTGTTTATTCACTGTGTATTAGGGGATAAACAAGTAAAACAAGAATTTATTCCCATGTGAAAACGTTTTCTTGTTTGGTTTCCCTCTCTGGAAGGAACATGGCAGGAAAGAGCACATGTTATATGCAGCTTGACTTTTCTTTAGAGGAACTTGGTAAGAAAGAGCACATGTATGACGTATAAAATCAGAGAAAAGCAAGAGCAGAAATGGTAGAAACGATGAAGGAACTATGGGCACAAACGGGGTCAATAATGGCCACTATTGTGTTCATGTACACAATCTTTGAGCGCTTCTTCCCTCCTCACTTGCGTGAAAAACTTCAAGCCTATAGTCAAAAACTCAGTAACCATTTCAACCCTTATATCCAAATAAGCTTCCCCGAGTTCTCAGGGGAACGCATGAAGAAGAGTGAAGCATACACCGCCATCACAACCTACCTGAGTGCGAACTCGTCCCAGAGAGGCAAAAGGCTGAAAGCCGAAGTGGTGAATGATAGCCAGACCCCACTAGTCCTCAGCATGGACGACAACGAAGAGATAACTGATGAGTTTCAAGGCATTAAACTGTGGTGGAGTGCAAACAAATTAACCACCAATCCACAAAGATACAACCCTTTTTCTTATTACGGTTCCTCGGACGAGAAAAGGTTCTACAAGCTAACATTCCATAAGCGCCACCGCGATATTGTCACCATGTCTTACATAAAGCATGTCTTGGAAGAGGGTAAGGAGATTGAGATGAGAAACAGACAGTTGAAGCTTTACACCAACAATCCTAGTAGTGGTTGGTATGGTTACAAGCAATCCAAGTGGAGCCACATTGTGTTTGAGCACCCTGCCACGTTCCAAACACTAGCAATGGATCCGATAAAGAAGGAGGATATACTTAAAGACCTTGTGAAGTTTAAGAAGGGAAAGGATTATTATGCAAAGATAGGTAAGGCTTGGAAGCGTGGCTATCTTTTGTACGGTCCTCCTGGGACCGGGAAGTCTACCATGATAGCTGCTATTGCTAATTTCATGAACTATGATGTGTATGATCTTGAATTGACCGCAGTGAAGGACAACACTGAGCTAAGGAAGCTGTTGATTGAGACTCCGAGTAAGTCTATCACCGTGATTGAGGACATTGATTGCTCGCTCGATCTTACCGGCCAGAGGAAGAAGAAAAAGGAAGAGAATGAGGATGAAGAACAAAAAGATCCTATGAGGAGAAATGAGGAGGAGAGTGGCAAGAGCAGTAAGGTGACTCTTTCTGGGTTGTTGAATTTTATCGATGGGATTTGGTCGGCTTGTGGAGGCGAGAGGATCATCGTTTTCACGACGAATTATGTGGAGAAACTCGACCCTGCTTTAATTAGGAGAGGGAGGATGGATAAGCACATAGAGATGTCTTATTGTTGCTATGATGCATTCAAGGTGCTGGCCAAGAACTACTTGGATGTTGAGTCTCACCATTTGTTTGGTGCAATTGGGGGATTGTTGGAAGAAACAGATATGTCCCCGGCTGATGTTGCTGAGAATCTGATGCCAAAGTCTGTGGATGAAGATGTGGAGACTTGCCTGCACAAATTGATTAAGGCTCTTGAAGAGGCCAAGGAGGAAAAAGCAAGGAAAAAGGCAGAAGAAGAAGAGGAAGAAGCACGGGTGAAGGAGGAGAGAGTGAAGGAAAAACTAGGGAGGATGTGAAGGAAACTGGTTTTCATTGAGGGGAAATGGAAGTGTTTCTAGGAAAATAACAATCTGTTATTGAGCCAACCATTTAGATTTGCTCTTAGTTGGTAGTTGCTGCATTATACTATCACTACTAGGATTTGGTCATTTGGAATATGTAACAATTTGCCCAATGTAGTTTCTTGGCTAAATAAAAGTTAATTAACCTTGTAGTGTTGTGCAATTTCTGTTTTCTTTGTCTTCTGATTTTTCCAGTGCTTCTTAGAGTAACAGATTGAATTGACATCCTCATTTCATTTTAGCTTGTGCCATCGTGATACATAGGATAATCATTGGTTCATGGTAGAATTGTGTTTTAATGGAAGCTAACAACTTTAAAAAAAAAAAAAAATGCACTTGAGTTGGGGCAAAACTCGTGTTTAACGCAAGCATCTATTATAGTGAAATATTTTGATAATAATAAAAAATACTTTCTAAGATGATTTAAAATGGAAATGACCAAGTAAGATTTATACTATCCTAAAGATTATTCTGTTTTACAAGCAAGAATTTCTATTATCAATACCCACTATTGAAATTAAATTCCAACCAAATGTGTTTCTTACATTTAGGACAATAGAAAAATTGTGAAGCCAGTAAATAGCAAAAGTTCTGTCATGCGGCATCCATTCTGTAAGAGTACTCCGTCATAGGGAGTTATGGTGGCATCATCTACCTTTAGCTTCTTGGGTAAATTTCTTTTGAAGCCTACACTTGTCCTTCTTTCTTCTTCATACTTCTTACATTATGTTTTAAAATTCTCTGAAAAAAGAAGGAAAAAAAAATATGCAGGTTACAAATTTGATGAAATTGGAAACAGGGAATACAACATTATCTATCCGTGATGGGGTCAATGAGTTGGCATGCTTCAAGATGCTGATGATGGAGTTTGCATTAACAGTACTGAAGGGATGCATATCTAGAGATACATTTGATTATACCTATCTGGGTTTGTTCTTTTACCTGACCTTAAAAATTGAAGAAACTTTTTAATTTAACTTGGGAAGTATTTTAAATAGCTTATCAAAATAAACTCTTTTTAGCTTATTCTATTAAGTTTCATGATTAAATGCCATCAAGCTGACATTTTTTGGGATAAAAACCTATCTTTGAGAAACAATAAGTGTGTTCAGCTTGTTTAATGACAACCAAACTGAAATTTAGATTGCACCTAAAGTGGGGAAATTTGAGCCTTGTAAGGACAAATGGTTGTAATTTGTTTTGTCGGGTTTGGTGTTCAGTGGAGTGATGATCTTATTTACTCAATTTGGAGGCTGAGCCCTTCTTATGAACTCTGAAATAAGTTAGATGTGATTGACATATATGCATACTACCTTGAGCATGGATGTTGGGAAATCTAATTAAAACATTAACTAATGTGTAATACCATGCATCCATCAATTTTATTGTTCACCTGCAACTGCATCCAATTTTAGTTGCTTAACGATATTCTGAAATGAAGACTCGATTATTTTAATTTTTTTAACCCTTTGTGTGTTGCTTTGTTCTTCCTGCTGAAAATTGATCTTATAATTAGGGTTGGAAATGTCAAATTCAGAAAAATATTATGTGTTTTCCTTTTTTGGAGAATTCTCATTTAAATAGAATTGATACAATATTTACATAATTACAATAATACAATCATGCAAGATATACTAGTTTAAAGGATCATCAAATTTGTGTGATTAATGATAAATAATCTTGCAACAAATTTGTACAATTAATGATTTCTCAGAGCATTTCAAATCTCAATTCTGTGTCAATATTCTTGGATGCCAAAAACTCTTTATCCCATCACAACCTTCCCAGCCTCTGACACGATCTATATAGCTTCAAAATACAAGCTGGCATGTATATGATCCTGTGCCAGACGAACCACATACCTATAGACCCAACCACACACATCCAGATTGCCAAACCTCAACCAATCATACATATATAAGACTCTAAAACAAAATTTATCAAGCAAAATCAATGGTCAAGCTATTGACTTAAGGAAAACAGAGTGCACATGACACAACTACCATCAAAATCAATGGTCAAGCTACTGATCTTGTTAACTTGTTTTGCACCACCGTGTCTTCCAACTGTTTTATGTTGGTTCTATTAAAAAGAAGAAACCAAGAAAAACAACACCTCTTGTCATTCAATTTTGTTTCCTTGTGCGCGCCCTAAACAAAACATAAAATAAGCCTAACTTTTTTTTTTTCTAAAAAAAACCTAAATATGTCTGATTTCATCTTATCCGGTTACCTTTCAACCTTTATAAGGACCAACCAAAATGGAAACTGTGTAGCGTATGAAAGTCAAAATTAGGATACCTAACCAAATATTTATTTTTTTTCTCTTTTATCTTCTTATCCCATGATTGATTCTAACAATTTCGTACGCATCAACCACACACAAGCTTGGCTTCTACTTTTATTGCCGACGTTTGAGGATGTAGACAAACATGCCACTCAACTTTATCATATAACATTCATAATATATATAAATGCTTGTCCAACATACACGGCTGGTCACGAAATTACAGCTCTTTAAGTTGGAAAAGAGAATTGAAATTAATACAGGATGTGAAATATGAAATATAGAAATAAACTAATCAACGAGTAGGAAAAGAGTTTAGTTGGTTGAGCAAGTGCATAAATATTGTAAATTCTTTGATATTGGCTTTTGATTTTTACTAAAAAGGAAAAAAACTAATCAACAAATTATTGGTCTTGAGTGGTATTGAATTCAATTTTTTTAAATAATATTTTGGATTCGAGTCTTGTGACGAAGAAAATGTGATTGAAAGAAGAAAATCTCACTAAAAATAAATTAAGTTTTCAGATGGAGATTAATTATCTAAAAAATTGATAAATATTCGGTAGTAATAATATAATATAAAAAGAAACTATAAACCTAAAAGTATATAATGAAAGTGCTTAGAGTTAGTGAAAGCGTTCCTAATAAATTATTTATGATAATATATAATGATAATTATTCCTAATACATTAAATTATTACCATAGATATTATGAGACATGGGATGGATATTCTATCACACGTCTTAAATCTTCTATATAAGACAATCTCTGAATCCAAAATATTGTGGGCGAGAGAGAGAGAAAGGGCGGTGTTAAACGATGAAGCCAGTTGACATGTTTGCTCACATAGGATCCATAGTTGCTTCCTTGATGTTTGTTTGGGCCATGTTTAAGCAATTTTTCCCTTACCAACTAAGCAACCAAATTGAGAAACACTTCCAAAGATTGGTGACCTTAGTCTACCCTTACATCCAAATCACGTTCCATGAGTTCACTGGTGAGAGACTCATGAGAAGTGAGGCCTATTCTGCCATAGAGAACTACCTCAGCTCCAAGGCATCAACACAAGCAAAGAGGCTCAAAGCTGACATAGGGAAGAACAACCAGTCTCTTGTTCTCAGCATGGATGACCATGAAGAAGTAGCTGATGAGTTCAATGGTGTCAAGCTTTGGTGGGCCTATGGGAAGCACATTTCCAAGTCACAATCCACAATTTCCTTCCACCACCCTATGTCAGATGAGAAAAGGTACTATAAACTGACTTTTCATAAAAGCAATAGAGATTTGATCTTAGGGAGATACCTTAGTCATGTGCTGAAAGAGGGTAAGGCAATTAAGGTTAAAAACA
>PYAF01002764.1:418533-431448 GCA_007407185.1 Glycine tomentella
GAATGGATAAGCACATTGAGTTGTCATATTGTGGCTATGAGGCATTCAAGTTGTTGGCTAGGAATTATCTCAACATTGAATCACACAATCTGTTTGACAGAATATGTGAATTGCTCAAGGAAACCAAAATCACTCCAGCTGAGGTTGCAGAGCATTTGATGCCTAAGAATGCTTTTAGGGATGCAGACCTTTACTTGAAGAGTCTGATTCAAGCACTTGAATTGGCAAAGGAAGAGGCAGGAAAGAGCCAGCATGATCCTCATTGGACTGAAAATGATTCAGAAGACATAGCAACAGAAAAGTCAACAAACTACACATCAACTTGATGCAAAGTAGAGTCACTAAGATAGAGAGTGTGTGAAAAGAGTGAATCATAGTGGGAGGGAGTAGATAAGACAAGCACACTATATGCTCATTTTGTTGTTTATAACCTTAGAAAATTGGTAAGCTAACAAATATCCTAAGGTATTGGTGGAGTAAACAGAATATATTAATAGTATAAAAATACGAAAGCCAATTAGTGGATACCTTTTCTTAAAGAATTAAAAATATTTAATGAAGTATATTTAATACTCACTAACATGCTTTTGACATTCAGTAGCTGAACTTTAAAATTTATAGAACTACACCTGTCCTTTGTGGCTTTAGACATTTTTAATTTGTTATATGGCCTAAACTAAGTAGTACCTAATTGATGACCTAACTAAAATTCCAACAGAGATATGCTGATGATTGAAAATTGACAGAATATGTTCGAAACTTATGATTTGGCAAGCTCATGTTATGTTCCTTTATGCGCAAGCACGCACTTTGTTCTCAGTAGATTGCACTAAATCCGGAACTATGATAACATTGGTGTAAAGTTGAATAAAAGGATTGAAAATATGGTTGAATAGCATATAAAAACAAACAGACAAGTAATGTTGCAACAGGGAGAGTCTAAGCTTTGTAGATGTGCTCAGACCCAGATTATATATTATATGGAGATATCTGTAGAAATATGCTATATAGTTAATTCGATTAATTATTCTTAAAAACGAGATAATTGATATATTCATATACATATGCATAATCTCTTTAATTTTTTCATGTTATCATATGTCTTCCTCATTTTAGAAATATGTCTTATGCGTTTTTATATTAAATAAAATTTAAACTTTTATCTTTAGTTAATTTTTCAACCAAAGAAGATTTTTTTTTTATTTTCTCAATTATTTAGTAATACTTAAATTTCACCTATCAACATTAATATAATATAATATTTACAAGTATTAATTAATAAAATAAATAGAAAATGAGTTATACACTGAAAATATAAAAAAAATTAGACAATCATCCAATCACAATCCACCATGTATGATAAGTTTGTTGACTTTTAAAATAATTATCTTAACTAATTCAAATGATAAATTATTATTGAATGATAGTGTATAACTATTTTATACAGTTAGTTTATAGACATTAAACTCTAAAATTAAATTGTATTTGTAAAATCAATTTTTAAATTTAATGTCTTTATATTTTATTATACTTAAATATATATTTTTCACGCGTATTCGCAATTATTCGTGAAATGCAACGATACTTGCTATTTTTTATAGCCTTATGCAATTATAGATATAAATATCATTATACAAAAAAAAAAGTAAGATTTATACGAAAAGAAAAGGAATATATGACTTAATCTTGGAACTGATGAAAAGTTAAACACAATATAGGTAGAATGTCACGTACTCTGGCCTAACAGAAGTTGGGCTGCTTGTTGTTGGATCTAATAAGTTTTGTGCCTTACCTTACCTTACCTTACAGTGATGACAATTATTTTCTGCACCTCTAATATTACTCCCTGCACCTTTTCAAGCTTCTGAAACAGAAAGTAAAATTACATTTTAGAAATTGGTCGTTCCGATTTTACCTTCTTGAAAGGCTACTCTGACATGTAATTTTACAGTCCAGAATAGGTGCAGGAAACAATTGTCTTGTGAGAGTTTTCCACATGCCATTCTTGTGTACTACACAAAGTACTTTTTTCTATTATTAATAAAGTGATAGATCGAGAAACACACTCGATACGCATGACAACAGTAAAAGCTTATTTTAGGATTACTGCACATATCTAAATCGAAAATAGCTTTACTTAATCATAGTCTATATATATAAAGTGAAAACATTTTAAAAAGAAGTTAATTTCTTCAGATCATTTTGAGTCATGGTAAAATATTGTCATTGTGAGGTCAATGAGGCAACAATTATTATTGATTTCAAACTGGTTGACTCGCTACTTGACTTGAGAGTTTGAGATTATTAGAGTTTATCCAAAAATGAGTTTAGTAGAAATCTATATCTCGTATTGTCTACATAAAATCATAAAATCATAAGAGTTTAAGAGTTAATATGATAATTTGATAAACATGTTGATGTGATTTACATATGCTAACATTGGCTAGTGCCACATCAACAAATCACAACATCATAAAATGTCACCTTATAAAAAATTAGTTTCATGTCAACAATGCTACATCATCTAAAGTGTCACACCAATAGGGATTTAAACAAAAAAATATATACTTACAGGAACTAAAAGAAAAAAATATATTTGCAAGATGAAAAAATGTATTTAATATTAATATAAAATAAATTCTTTATGAAATAGACTTACCTAAAACCTTTAATATGAAATAAGGATTTAAGAGTGTATATAAGTTAGGCTTAAGTTTGTCGTGGTTCATAATTACAAAATTTGAGTTTGGTCTATGGCCTAGCCTAAATGCCAACTTATGCAACCTAATCTAGTTATCTATATGCTTCATGATTAAGGGAGGGACAATGGTTTTTCTAGTAAGTTTTTACATATTTATACCATAGAGTTGATTCATGGCGTCACCTTTAAACCACCATCAACCATGACTACTGCTATTAAATTTTGACAAGCATATCAAATCATGTAAATAGTCAATTCAATGAGTAAGATCATCTCTCAACGGATGACATTTGAACAATATACTTAACTATTTATCACAAAAAATTATACTATCTAGGCTATTGAAAACGATAATTTGATTGAAATGAGTACCAAATACTATGAATTTACATAGGCAAAAATTAAATTAAGAAATTGGATAGAACCACTTTTGAGAAATTTTCTCAAACAGTTAGAATGCAGAATTTTTTGGGTATGCAAATGTGATTAAAAGGCATCGATTTAACTTCATCAAACAATCCTCCCATGTAACACAAACAGTATTCATTGAGTTTAACACCCTTGTATTATCATTAGCCAAAACTTTACTTAATCCCTAATCCATTAGAAAAAAGTGCATAAATTTCTTAATTAAACTACCAATTCCTTGAATAGCATGTGTAACACTCCTTGTTACTTTTAAGGATTTTTTTGTATCTTCAAATTTTGTGGAATAATTAATTTATTATTAAAACACTTTTAAAAAAAAATGGGTAAATTTAGTTTCTAACATACACTAAAAAAGTATCAACAAATAATACAGATGTACAAAAATGGCAATTCTAAGTAATTTCTAGGCCCATCTCTGAATCTCATTCACTACAAATGGACTCAAGAATAGAGCCTCCCCCAAGAAGACATTTATATCTTACACTCTCACTATTGCATTAAATCAATAATATCCACATAATCCTTTCCCAACTTTATTATTGATTTTAAAGTTCATGACAGCCGGCAACCGACCCCTGCTCCCTAAAATGAAACTTCTTGCCTAATGAATTTTCCACAAGGCACAATGGTGTCTTCCACTTTCCATGATAAATACTTTAGTCATAAGGACGTCACTTTCATTAATTAATGATGTTAACAATTTAACAAGTTTCCTGGAGTGTGCTAAATTATCCATCATCACCATTTAACAAACAATCAACGTTACTCCTCCGAAGTTTCTCTCAAATGTGTATATTTATCCCTAAGTAAATTCCAAGAAAGTGTCTTGTTTTTAAATAAAAAATACTAGCAAAATTCAATTCAACATTTCAAACTTTGAATATCTTAAACTACTAATCTCCCTCTAGAAGATATAATCCCCCCTGAACATATATGTATGCAACTTTTCCGTCACCACTTACCGTCCCAGTTTTTCAACTTTATTCTTATATGATCTTGACTCTTGAGTGCTATATATAAACAAAACACAGTTCAATCAAAAGGGCATAGAAAGAGAGAAAGAGAGAAAGAGAGAATACAATAAAGGGGCTGAGAGAGTCTTGTCGCAGGATAGAGGGCACTGGGTATGACATGATGATGCATGCAAAATATATTATGCGTGCTGAAATCATAATTCAGTGTCTCTGTCTTGCGACAAGATTCTTTGCAACCTCTATCATTGCAATTTCTTGGTACAATGGAGGGTAACAAAGGTTTGATTAATCTAAGATTTCATGCAACTTTTATCACCGCAATTTTCTTATGCACTGTACTGAGATGCAGTAGAGCATTGCGTTATTTCATATTTTTTAGTTTAGATGTTTGCTTTGCATATGTTTTTTAGTTTAATATGTTTCTGCATGCAAAGAATCAGAATATTTGCGCCCTGCTGCGGAAGGTTGGTTTTCAAGTAAAGATTCAAGAATCAAGAATCAAGAGGTAAAGGTTCTTTATATTAATTTTTCAGTCTATATATTGTTTGATTAGCCACTCATGAGGAGTACTTTTAGTCCATCAATCTGTGGTTTACAATGATTAATTAGTTTGTTCATCTTGTTTTCATATAATGTGAAAGGTTGGTTGATAAAAAAAATTATAATGTACTAAAAGGTTATTGCTGAATCTTATCAGAAGATTTGGGGCAATGGAATTCAATTATTCAAATCATCTTAACAGAATTATGTTGGATCGTGATGATGTGTTGAAAATTTGAAAATGACTGCTGCATCATGTTGGTGGTGGGATGGCAACTAGGTCAAAAATTTATCTCCATTTCAATTGCAGTAGGTAGTATATATACAATTTCATTCTATTTTGATGTTATGGATTCTACACAGAGTCACTGGGGCTCTCTTCTTTAGTATAGTTTTTTTCTTAAGATCAATATTAATAGTTAATTTGTTATTTTTTTTTTGTACCGACTGTATTGTTACACTCAGTGATATCTTCATGATTATCTTCCTGCAATCCTTTGGTACGACTTATGCTATGGTGTAGTTCTGTAATTTTATTCAATGAAAGTTTATTTGTCTATAAAAAGATTAGTGGCTGAAAAAATTTCTCTCTAAATTGCATATATGTGCATAACTCAAACTTAAAATTATTTAGTTAAAATAACTCATATCACTTAATCCATGGATTATTGGCAGTACGTGGGAGATTTCTGTTTGACTTCACAACTTTTTTTGAATTTATCACGAAATTTAAAAACACTACGCATGTATGTGAATTTGTATGGTTTTCTGCGTGAAAGTTTCGTAACAAACAGTACTGCGCAATGTATAAACCAAAGACCTGTAAGTCCATAAGAAATTTATGAGAAATTAAATTTGCAGACTCAAAAGGATCCTATATTAAGAAGAAAAGAAAAACTATATCTTTCTCTAATATTTATCTATTGGTTTATCCAATATATATTATTGATAGAATTCATTCATAGATCAATTAGCATCTTACACTTGCTATATTTTTTTCCACGACATTATCTTTCACCTTTTCTATAATACAGTATAATCTTGCACATGCATTAAAAAAAGATACCATAATTATAGTAGAAATCATTGAAGAATAGTTATTCTCTTATTGATTTCTTTAGTCCAACTTTCTAATGAACATATCTTTATCTATAATCAATAAACCTCCTTTTACCTAACAACCCAAATTCTATATACATTTTTAAAATGTGTAATGTCATTTTAATTACAAATAATTTACTGTTGGGTGAATCGACATAATTCTTAAATAATAAACTTCTTTGGTGTTATTGCCACTGGTAATTATTTTTTTTTATAAAAAAAACTTAATTAAACTATTTTTCTTAATTATAAATTTGAAAGTCTCAAATTTGAATTTCGAATATACAATTATTCAAATATTCAAAAATAAAATTTTATCGCATACAATAGTGATTTTTTTATATCAGCAAAAGAAAACACTAAAAGAAATCATAATTGGCTCCTAGTTTAAGAAAAACATTTGGTGATTTTTGCCATTTTTCTTAGTACATTATATATCATCATAACTCTTAACTTAGATCATCATTATAGAATACACTAGATTAGTTTTCTGGATTTGAAATTTATTTAACACCGTTTTTATTGACGTACCGTCCAAGTGATTATAGCTGTGTGCATAAAGACCTAATTAAAGTTGTTCGATGTGTTAAGTGTTAACTATATTCATGATTCCAATCAATTAAGAGTTAAGATGTAGCTGTTTCTTAGAAAATTGACCAGGTTAGTGGATGGCGCATTAATATTCCACGACAAATCAACAAATGCATATTTATTTATTTATTTACTTTTTTCTTTCAATCTCAATTAATAAAAAGAAGTTATAATGTTATTTAAACGGTTATATTATATCCCAGCCCCAAAATAAGTTTCTTATTTGAGAAGAAGAAAAATGTTTCAAAAGTAAGTGTTATATTTAACTTTTAAATGAAATGTTAATTTTTTTTCTAATACCTCTAATAAATGTCATTTTAGTTTTTTAATATAATAATAATATTAAAGCTGATTTTGTAAAATAATCACTCTTTTTTATATATTTATTGACTTTTCTTAATATGTGTAAAATAATTTAAAAGATATTTATTTCGGGATGAAGAAAGTATTGATTATCTTACTCGATTAATTTCAATGACAATAATAAATTCGATCGGTCATGAAATAAATTAAAAATTCTCAAATTTCTTGGTTGAAATACGTATAAAGTAATTAAACGGAATTGTGATAGAATTTTCCACATAATCCTTTCACAACTTTATACGTGCATGCATTATGACATCATTCTTTGCCTCTTACCCTCTTATTATTGCTCTGGAATCTTATGACGTTTGCTCCCTGAACTCAAGCGTAATTAATTTTCCACAAGGGCAAAATTGTGTCTTCTATTTTCCATGACAAATAATTGAGTCAAGGTAGATGTCACTTCCAATGGCGATAACAAGTAATTTCTTGGTTTGTACTAAATTATCAATCATCACTATTTAGCAAACAATCAATGTAACTCCACCGAAGTTTCTCATACATGTGTATTTATACCTAAGTAAATTCCAAGAAATTTTGTCTTGTATTGATTAATTAAGATAATGAAATTCAATTCAACCTTTCAAATTAGGAACTTAAACACTGTATATATCCGGAACTAATTAATTAATTAACATTCCATTTTTCAACTTATTTCTAGAACCATGCTAAGTGCTATATATATAAACACAACACGGGGCATTCAAAAGAGGGCAGAGAAAGAAAATACAATTAAGGGGTTGAGAGAGTCTCGTCGCAGGAAAGAGGACACTGGGTATGATGCATGCAAACATAAACATATATTGTGTGCTGAAATCATATGCATGTATAATTATATGCATATAGCTAGTGCCTAGTGTCCCTGTCCTTCGACAAGATTTTCTGCAACCTCTATCATCACAATTTTTTTTATGCACTTGACGGCAATAAGGGGTTTAATTAATTTCAACTTTGAATATATATCATGAAATTAACCTTTATCACCTTAATTAATTTTCTTTCACGTACTGTCACTTGAATGCAGCAGATCATTGCATTATCTCATGTTTTTTATTTTAGATGTTGCTTAATTAGCATTGTCTCACTTATGCCTTTAAGTTTATATGTTTCTGCTGCAAAGAATCGAAAACCCTTGTCCGCGGCTGTGGAAGGTTCTTTAATTTGAAGAAAAGATTCAAGAATTAAAAGAAAAAGAACCAAAGGCTTCACAACAGCCAAAGCAAACCAGTAACTCTAGCCGAATTGTATAGGAATACATAAGCCCAAATTGTACATATATTTGTTTTTTGTTATAGCTGTAAATATCTTTAGTCAGTACATATTAGAGGATTGTAGATAGGAATGAGGTGTACCTCCCTATGAGCTGTAATTTTCAGTTAGTCCTTTTTTTGTTCTTATCCTTTCACGGACAATAGGTTGTACATATCTGCATTGCTTTCATCAATTAGTAGTGAAAATTATTTTCTGGTTCTGAGCCTTTTTTGCCATTTGCATTATTTTCTATTATGGGTTCCGCTACTCCGGCACTACCTCCTGCATCACCATCACCACCAAATAACATTCCTCTTCCACCACGACATTCCACCCGTGTCACCACTCGCCCACGTTATCTTGATGATTATTATTGCAACACTGCTTCAAGTGATTTAGCTCTTGTTTCAAAGGACTCTAACCAATCCTCTTCACCAATCATGTATCCTATCCAGTCCGTCATTGATTATTCTCATGTGTCTTCTTCTCATTCTCATTTTCTGATGTGTCTCAATTCTGAGCAAGAACCAAAGATGTATCAAGAAGTTGTTACCCAATCCTGCTGGCAGGAGGCGATGCAAGTTGAAATTGTTAGAGAATTAGTATGATAATCCTGGATAAATTCAAAGAATTGTGTTCGTACACTTTCCGAACAAAGTATTTCGACCCTATTCTTGCCTGGGTTCACGAAATCCTTGTTGGGATAATTCTTTGAAGAACAATCTGCTTCTGGCAATAGAGAACAGATCAGGAATGTAGAGAGAAAGTATGATTTTCGTATATATTAAATCTGAGGCCAAATGACTCCTTATATAGGAGTTTTCCAAACAATGCAACTCTTGGCGATAAACCATCGTAACCGTTGGTTATCGGAGCGGTTGGGAGTAGTTATATTTCTAACCTTTCCCAAGAGCGGTTACAAGTAGTTACTATTTTGAATTGTTAACCGCCTCTTATTCATAACTCATAGAGTTTAAACAAAACTCCAACAATCCCCTGGATCCCAGCCAGGGGCGCTGCCTCTTGGAACCCCGCACCGTAATCGCGGTCAATTATGCGTTGGCTCAACAAGCGTGCACTCCGCACTACCCTAACTTGTTTCCAAAGCTTAACGCGTAATCGCATTGGCCTATAGTAAATCACATTACTACTAAAATCCATTGATGACACTAAAATCACCAACAGAAATTGCAGCCTTAATGGAGAATCAAACTTGGGAAATTGTGGCCACACCTCCCTCTGTCAAACCCATTGGATGTAAATGGGTATTTAAAATTAAAAGACGGCCTGATGGATCAGTCGAGTGCTACAAAGCTCGCCTGGTAGCAAAAGGGTATTCGCAAATTGAAGGGATCGACTACTTAGAAACTTTCTCCCCTGTCGTAAAAATGACTACAATAAGAGTCGTTTTAGCTTTGGCATCAATCTACAATTGGGACTTGCAACAACTCGATGTCAGTAATGCTTTTCTCCATGGAGACCTTTCAGAAGATGTGTATATGGTGATTCCTCCTGGACTCTCTGTTCATCCTACTAATCAATGCTGCAAAAACTCAAAAAATCACTCTATGATTTGAAACAAGCAAGTCGCAAATGGTACGAAAAATTATCCCTTTTACTTCTGTCTTCTGGATATGTTCAAGCCCATGCTGGCCATAGTTTATTTGTCTAAGTTACTAGTTCTGCTTTCACTGCTCTCATTGTTTACGTTGATGATATAGTGCTTACTGGAAATTGTGCCTCTGAAATTTCTAAAATAAAGCCACTCTTCATTCTCATTTCCACATAAAGGATCTTGGTCAATTGAAATATTTTTTGGGAATAGAGGTTGCTCATTCCAGCAAAGGAATTTCTATATGTCAACGCAAATATTGTCTAGATTTGATTAAAGATTCTGGTCTCATGGGTTGCAAACCCTCTTCCACTCCAATGGATGATTCCCTGTGTCTTCATCAAGACTTTAGTGAACCTTTAGCTGATCCCTTGTCATACAGACGATTAATAGGTCGCCTCATCTATTTAACCAGCACAAGACCTAATATAGTCTTTGCCACCCAGCAGCTCAGTCAATTCATGGTAGCACCAACTTGGACTCATTTTCAGGCGGCCTTGAGGGTTATTCATTATCTGAAAGGCTGTCCTGGAAAAGGTTTATTTTTCAGTCGCAAGTCCTCAACATATCTTCTTGGATTCAGTGATGCTGACTGGGCTACGTGTGTAGATACACGACGTTCTATCACTGGTTATTGTTTTTTTATTGGTAATTCCTTGGTGTCCTGGAAAGCCAAGAAGCAATCTATTGTTTCTTGCTCTTCTGCAGAAGCAGAGTACAGGGCTCTTACTTCTGCCACTTGCGAGCTTCAATGGCTCTCTTTCCTCCCTGATGATTTGAGAATTTCAAGTACTAAGCGTCCTGTTCTCTACTGTGACAGCCAAAGCGCATTATACATTGCAGGCTACCCGGTTTTTCATGAAAGAACAAAGCATTTAGAAATCGATTGTCACATTGTCCGCGAAAAATTACTTGCTGGTCTCATGCACCTCTTACCGGTTTCATCATCACTTCAGTTAGCAGATATCTTCACTAAAGCTCTTCCTCCACGACTGTTCCACTCCAATTTATCCAAGCTGGAGCTTCTTGACATCTTCAAACCTCCATCTTGTGAGGGGCTAAAAGAAAAAAGAACCAAAGGCTTCACAACAGCCAAAGCAAACCAGCAACTCTAGCCCAATTGTATAGGAATACATAAGCCCAAATTGTACATATATTTGTTTTTTGTTATAGTTGTAAATATCTTTAGTCAGTACATATTACGGGATTGTAGATAGGAATGAGGTGTACCTCCCTATGAGCTGTAATTTTCGGTTAGTCCTTTTTTGTTCTTATCCTTTCACAGACAACGGGTTGTACATAAATACTCTGCATTGCTTTCACCAATTAGTAGTGAAAATCATTTTCTGGTTTTGAGCCTTTTCTGCCATTTGCAGTATTTTCTGTTAAGAATCAAAAAGGTAAAGTTCTTTATTAATTTTTCAATCTATTGTATGATTATTGGCCATACTTCAAGAGTACTTTTAGCCTTGAATCTAGAGTTTTACAATGATTATTTGTCTAACTTGTTCTCATAGTTTCAAAAAATAGATTTTTGTTTCTTAACATTTGTTTTCTAATTTCCTCAATGTATTTGATTTGAAAGTCTTTTTTGAGCACATATTTGTTTTCTAAAATTTTATTTGTTGAACATTTGATCAAGCATATGAAGAAAACAGAAAAGGAGAATGTGAAAAAATCTTAGCTATTTTTTTTAATATTTGAACACCTGTTTTAAAAAAATCAAAAATAAATAGATTTTGAATAAGAAAATAATATTAAATTATTTTTTAAAAAAAATTAAAACAAAAAAGAAAGTGAGAAGGAAATTAAAGCAAAACCTTAAATTTTTCTCTAATAGTCTAATATTAACAAAAACAATATATAGTATCATATATACTGTTATTATTTTTTATTTTTTAAGCTTAAATATGTTTTTATTAGTACTTTAATTTAAGGGATATGTTTTTTTTAAGTCCCCCAAATTAAAATTTGAATTTTGTAGTCCTTTAAATTTAAGGAGTCTATTTTTTAGTATCTGTTATGGTAAAAAAACATCACAAATTGTAAAAAAAAAATTGGAAATATGAAAGACAAAAAAGGAAAATTTTAATTTGGAAGAATAAAAAAGACAAAGCTCAAATTTGAGGGAGTAAACATATTTAAACTATTTTTTTTTATAAAGTGATGATATTTGTTGTGAACAAAAATTGACACAAATAGCGAGAATTAGTGATTTGAAAAAGGTTTAAAGTATTTTTCGCCTCTATAAAATTGGTAAAGTTTAAATTTTGTTTTTATTAATTTTTTTGTTATCGTAAAATTGAGATGTCTTCTATTTTGGTCCAGAACAAGGTTTGAGTAAATTTTAATGAGTGAAGATTTTTTAGAGTTAAAAATTATGATAAATTACTAAAAAAATGCAATTAATTAATAGTGGAGTTTTTAGCTTTTATAATACAATATAGAGAATCGTACGTGCACATGCAATTAAAATTATTTTTAAAAAAATACCATCATTATAGCTGGAATCGTTGAAGAATACTTATTCTTTTAATGTTCTCTTCATTCTAATTTTTTAATGAACATAGTCTCTAATCATTAAACCTCCTTTTACACCTAACAACCCAAACTCCTTGAGCATGTTTAAATTGTGTGATGTTACACATAATATACTGTTAGATGAATCAACCTATAAGGAATGGACTTACATTTAAAGATGATGTGGATTTAATATTTAATGTTAATTTTAAAAAATGTCGTGGATAATTTGTGAATATCTATATCCGTAAGTATTTAGTGAATCTTGAGATTTATTATGATTCTGGTGACTTTTGGAGATTAAATTTACCTAAATTTTTTTATTATTGAAAAATATGAATTGATTTATATTTAATGAAGTGATTTCTTCAATTTCATTGTCACCGCCGAAAGTAATATTTTTTTTTCGTTTTTTAAAACACAATTCCATTGTTGTCTTGTTGTCGCCGAAAGTAATATCTTTTTTCCATTTTTTAAAACACAATTCAATTATTGTCTTGTACGACCTCTAATCTTTATGATAAGGTCTTAAAGTATGTTTTGTTTTTTTTATAATAATTTAAAAATAATAATTTAGAATAAATTTAATGTTCTAAATTAAACTAATCAAATTTCTTATGAATGAGTTAATTGAAACTTATAATAAGGATTGATTGCGGTATATATTTTTTTCTTTACACATTGCATAATGCTATTTAATTATATGCCTATAACTTTGGAATCTCGTATTTTGCTATACTCGAACTAGATCCTAACATTTATAACGATTACGTTTTAAGTATTTTATTTTTCCTTTAAACATATTATACACTACTTGTTTCTCATTAATTATA
>PYAF01002764.1:431548-446623 GCA_007407185.1 Glycine tomentella
AACTTATAATAAGGATTGATTGCGGTATATATTTTTTTCTTTACACATTGCATAATGCTATTTAATTATATGCCTATAACTTTGGAATCTCGTATTTTGCTATACTCGAACTAGATCCTAACATTTATAACGATTACGTTTTAAGTATTTTATTTTTCCTTTAAACATATTATACACTACTTGTTTCTCATTAATTATATACACATTTAAAATTACATAAACCATTCAAGTTTTTAATGTAATAATCTTTTATTAAATTACAGAACAAATAAGTACGTATCTAAGACTCTCAAAGATTAATCGCAAAAATCAAATTTTAATGTAAATTTTTTAACAGGAAAATTATGATATGTTGAAATTAATGATCACTATATATAATTGACCAATATATACAATAGTAGTTAATTAGTTATAATTAGTTCTTGTAGAAATGGATTAGGTAATTAAATTCTACCAATTATAATGATAAAAAAAAAAAAAATCTACATATTAGGTTACCAGCTAGTTTGAATCCCGAAGTCACCACCGTAAATTGAGTTCTATCTAATCACAATAGTGAGTCCAACTAATTAGTTAAGTTTTATCTCACAATATTGACTTGAGGTTAATCCCAAAATTTTAACCGCATTCTCTGTTAAAAACCTAAAAGTGTCCTGATAGTACATAAATTATTGTAATCTTGATAATCATTTAAATGAATCTATTATTGGAATTTTATATAACCAGTTTTAAATTGGTTTCAAAAAATTCATACCAATTTTATACAATTAAATTGATATGAACTTTAAATCTAATCCATTTAATAGGACTTTGAATTGAATATGGATTGAATTAAAATCCAATAAAAAAAAATTATCCAATCCATACCTACCACTATGATAATGAATCTTGCAATAGTTGATGAAAAAATGTCACATAGTTGTTAAAATATCAATAATTCAAAGTTCATATATATATATATATGTGTGTGTGTGAACTATATCAATTTTGTATTTTAAAACAACATTTGGTAAATTATTACAATGCGAAAAAACATAATTTTATGTCTTGTTTTATATTTGATGTATATTAAATATATAAAAAAAAACAAAAGGAGAAATTAAACGTGGTACATTTTAAATTCACCGATACCAAAAGAAATGAAATAAAATATAATGCTCTGTTTGTTTTGTTGGTGCATCACGTGTGGCTTCCTGTTGAAGTCTTAGATAGAATTTAAGATTAAAAACTTTTCTATAATAAAAAATATTACCAATAATTTAGCAAATTTTTTATATACAATAATTTATGAAGTAAATGAATTTAAATTAAAGTGTATGGATAATATAATATTTTTTACATTGTCTTCTATCTATAAATTGTTATATATCGTAAGTGTATTGATTTTTGTAATAATTATTTTAAAATTATATTTATGGTAATTTATAATTGGTTGATAATGTAAAAATATTTAAAAAAAAAAACTCTAAGTTATTTATATAGACATCAATAAATTTAGTATGATCTAGAATCATGTTAACTTCGTGAGATTAATTCATGATTAAATTTCTTATAAACTTTATCTATCTAATGCTAAGATTAAATTATCTCAAATATAATGTCTAAACTAAATAAAACACATACAAATTGAATGAAAATGGAAATGTTAGATGAACCGTAAATGAAAACCATGCAAATTTAGTTTAAGTTGTTTAATAATTTTAGATTAAATATATAATTCATGCATATATTTTATAAATTTAGTGATGATATATGAAAATAGATAATATACAAAGGATCGAAAAATAAAGATCAAAGATTACTAATATTTGATATTTCTCTTTATTTGTACGGTTCAAGTAAAAAAATAGACATAAAAATATCTGTCACCGACAATTAATTGACAAAAAAATACTAGTATTGAGTAAATTTATTGTTGCAGCCAACTGCTTTATGAGGGTACGAACTTAAACTAAATGAAATATTGTAGCAAAGACGAAATGAGTGGTCAAGTTAATTATGAATTTTATTCTATCATAAGTTTTTTTTTATGCATATAGCTAGTGTATTTAAGAGAAGTCATAATTGGTTCCAATGCAAGTACAAGAAAAACATTTGGTGATTTTAGCACTTTTTCAAGTACACATTATCATCATCTTAACTCTTAACATTTTTTTTAAAGAGAACTATTGTTATATATAGATTAGTTTCCTGGAATTTGAACTTTAATTAATTAGCATTGTTTTTGTTGACCGTCCAAGTGATTATATCTGTGTGCATAAAGAGCTAACTAAAGTTAATTGTTTGATGTTAACTATTCTCATGATTACAAATTTGATTAGTACTTTCTTACTATTCGTGCTTTATTTGTCTGTTAACGAAGCATATCAAGCTAGAGAAAACGAGTTCCTTTTTCTTAGAAACCCGAAATTAAATAACAAAAATCTTGTCGTATTCAGAAAAGTATTATATGGGATTGGGAAGAAGATGCAGCTGTATCTTAGAAACTTGAACTGGTTAGCAGATGGTGCATTATTCCACGACAGATCAACAAATGCATGCATTTCACTTATTTCTTTCAGTCTCAATAAAAAAAGATATAATTTTATTTAAACTATAATAATATATTATAATAACGTTACTCGATTAATGTTCTTCTATTTCTTTTAATAGAAAGATCAAATGATGATGAGAATAACATTATATATAAAATAAATAGTACCTTTTTAGTTTTTTTTATCATTAAGAATACCATTTTAGTTTTTAAAATAACAAAATGAAAACGTGTAGCATTAATTTAATTATTATATATAATTCAAGAAAGGAGAAAATATTAATTTTAAAATTTTAAAGTATAAACTGCCGAACGTTTTCTCCCTCGCCTCAGAATGGGAAGCAGTAAGCACAGATGATAGCATTACTTTGTCGTTTTAGGGTTTGTTTGTGTTAAAATTGATTGAAGTTACTGATTTTATCGTTAAACGTAATTAGAATGTCTGTTTAATTAATTTCAATCACAAAGGGAGGATTTTTAAAATAGTAGTAATAAAGAATAAAGATAAGAATACATTATTATTACTTATTAAAGAAAAAAGGTAATTAACTTCTTGAAACAAAAATCTTTTTTTTTATTTCTTATTAAAATCAAATTTGATTTTCTTTCCTCAATTAATTTTCCTCGAACGGTAAGATAAGATTTTGCGAGGAACATTCCCTCACTATTGTCTAGCTAATTTTGTGGTGGACATCCATTTCTTCCGTATAAATAGCAGAAAGTTATGTACTTTTGGTTTGGTATAAATTAGCTAATATGAATAGCAGAAAAATCAAACGTAGAATTTATCATCATGACACATGCTTTAATATGAAAGCTGGCATGATATAATATAGTATATACAAGTCACAGCCTGGCTTATCTCCACGTGACAATTGTATGCAATTACTTTCTCTTTTCATTGACTTATATACGATATGCATGAATTTTGTTGAATAATTGAGATATGAAAAATACTATAAAAAAATATTAAAGGATTCGTATAAATAGTAATTTAAAAAAACTACTGTTTTTATAAAAATATTTATATATATATATATATATTTGAAAACAAACTGAAACAGCTCATTAGTTTTTTATTAAGAGAAAAACATAATATATTTATAGGGAGTACAAGGGTACTCCAACTCATACAACTCCTGCTATATACAACAAAAGAATTTTTTTTTTCAAAAAAAAAAAACTTATAATAGAAGATAAAAGCTCAAAACTGGACTGAACTCTCATCAACCTATTTTCTCCATATGCATGATTTAGGATTAATAACATGTACAAATTTGTATAAGAGACAATGACCAAATTAATTTCCAATAATCAAGAGATAACTTTAATCTTATAAATAAGATATGTGAGAAATCAACTTCATAATACCGTACTAAATCGTAATCTAACCTTTTCTTTATCCTTTGTGTCAAACACTTCATGTTAGTACTAGTTGTAATTCACGTGTGAAACCTAATATATAAATAGCATCACTCTATTTTTTTAACAACAACTGATTAAATGCTTCTCAGTTGGGTTAAAGAGTACGGCAAAAAAAATTAAAAATAAAAACAGCATTTTCAATATTTCGCTGATATGTGAACCCTTGGAGAGGTGTGCTGGGAAATTTCAATAATTATCCCTATGTCATACAAAAAAAAAAAAAATTAAACCTCTTTTTTTGCATAAGAAAAAAATGATATTCAAACTTGTCGTGTGTCAGGATGATGAAAAGGCAACAACTTTAGAAAGTTGGTTTTTAGTTAACGTTAAAATATTCACAGTTTATTTTCTACCCGTTTTTTATTATTTGTTGTCCTTTTAATCTAGTTAGAAATTAAGGTTGGCATTTTCTCTGCCTTTATTTTTCTAACTTTGGATCATTGATTGCTAGCTTGTAACTGACCCAGAAAATTATCTTTCCTATAGGGTATGTTTGTTTTTTTAAGAGAGAAATAATATTTTTGAGAAAAAAATTTACTTCTTTTTATGGAACTTATATTTTTTATATTTTACTTTAATTAAAAAATTGTCTTCTATTTTTTTTTTTCTCGATTTGCATCCTCTAAATCAAACACAACCATCGAGTGTGCTTAATTAGTCACACAATATAAGACTCTTGTGCTACGAGAGAAGTGAAACAAGTCAATAGAGTAGATCACTGCAAATTGCTTGGAAATTGCCTCAAATCGTTTATTTTTCTTTCGGTCTACGTTATTTGGTCTATGGATTGCTTTTTTCAAGTTTCTTTTCTGTTCTGGCCTTCAGGGAGTAGAAATTTATATTTTGGTCCAATGGTGTAGAAATATCGATGTAACATCTTCAAAAAATTATATTCAATAGTTATAACTAATTTATGGAAATGTGATAATATTAGAATACAAATATAAAATGAGTATATCATTTTTTTCTTGAAGTAGAAATTACTAGAAAACCTTTAAGATAAAAATTACAAAAATGCCCTTGGACATTTTTTGAAAATGACCAAAATATCCCTAGATTGAATGACATAATTACCAAAATGCCTCTAAGCCAAAAATGCTCAAATAACTTTATAAATTTTGTAGAAACTTGATGAAATTATAAAATACACTTAGCTGACTAAGTATCAACATATTTTGTGACACAAAACTCTAGAATAAAATTTTTACAAATTTTAAAAGATGACAACTTTAAGGCTGTATTCAAGAAAATTCAAGCATAAAAAAAAAATGGAAAAATGGTACATAAAATCTATAGAACTTTCTCTTAATTATAGGATGAATAGACCTATTTAATAAAATGTTTTAATAATTTTGATGGTCAGAAGAAGTATAGACCAAATCAAAAATAAGATAAAGATGTAGTCTATAATGAAATGTTTATGTATTGCCCTGTATAAGACTACTTAGGATTAATTTAAACTATCATTGGGATAAATTCTTAGGAACATCTAGAATTCTAATATTCAAAATTTTCTTTAGATAAAAGAATTCAAATTAAATTGGATTTCTTTTAAAGAAAATACCATATTGAAACTAGATTTTTATTCATCATCAAAAATGACCACATGTAGCATTAAAGGAAGAAAAATTTATATTTCTTCCCTTTGAGCTTGTCATTCACATGAAGAAGCATGGAGAATGAGGAAGAAGCTTCTTGAATTTAGCCACTTGGAAAATAAGCCATAGGATGAAAACAAGTGGCAAGACACTTGTATGGCATGGATGCAAGGTAACATAAAAATCAAGCCAAGATTTCTCTACACTCTTCCATCTTACACGTGGACATCTCTAGACATTATTTCAACAATCCCAATGGTCAAAAGTTACATATGTGAGATAGTAGTGTACCTTTACAATTTCAACGAGATCCAACGGTTAACGAATCCAGAATTAGAATTTTACTAAAATAGGATTGGGATAAACTCAAAAATGAAAGAAAAGGCATAAAAACTTTCATTGGCAAGCTACTCCACGAAAATACAAGAAAGAAGGATAATTATTGAGAACCTTCAAGAGTTAGGACACTTGTATGGAGGAGAATCAATAGTCTTTATGATTTGGCCACTTGGAAAGTAAGGGCATAATGACTTAGGAGATTTTTTTAGCTTCCAACTACTATATAAAGGATGAAGGCTTTGAATGGAATTCATTTTCAAGATACTTCCTACACCTCTTTCTCTCATGTGAAACCCTACCTTGAATCCTTTCCATTTCATTTTCATCTTTCTCTTTTCTAAGCCTAAAACAAGTAAGAAAGAAACTCCACCATCTTGACAAAATTTCGTGAGAAACCTAGCAACCTTAGGAAGAGTTTTGACAAGCTTAGAAGAAGGATATCAAGGCTTCATCTCTTAGAGGATTCTCCCAAGGAAGGAAGGAAGTCATTTATCCATTCTATTTTCAAGATTTAAACTCATTTGAGGTAGGTGAAAGTTAGTTTTATTTATCATTTGATTCTTGAGAAAATTCGTATGGCTGTGAGCTGAATTTTGGACTGTTTTGAAATTTCCATATCTTCCTCTATACTTAACCAAACGATATGTTTGACCACTCATTTTAAAGCTTAGGATGTCCTCTATGTTGTTCTAAAATATGGGACCAAAATAAGTAGTGAATCATGCCCAGAAATTATTTTAGCTCAAGCTGTCCGAAATTGTCCATACCCAAAATAGCTTCTGCCATCCGTTTTAAAAAATTTATTTCTCTCTCATTTCTTATTCAAATTAGGTGTATAATATATGGAATTAAAGATCTAGATGTCAGATATAACATATAAAAATTTCAGCTAAAACTAGATTGTTTACTGCTTGAAATTGTGAAAACACTAGGAGATGTTAGTCTAGAATTTTGATACTGTTGACAGATTTGAAGTTCTATTTGTAAAATATTATATCTAGAGTTTTATTACTTAAATTGAGGCATGTGATACCTTTTTAGAAAGCTTAGTAAGTTTAGTTTAACATACTAAAAGATGAGGATTTAATAACTGTTAGATGAGTATAAATTATAGGAAGGACCGAATCATATATAGTAAGAAATCTTGTTGTTATGATGTTCTTTGTTATGATTTTCTTTGTGATGATGAAATCTTGATGTTTTCTGGCATAATTATATGACATGAGTTATGTAGCTTTGCATGTCATTGAGCATGTCATGTGCATTAAGAAAAATAAAAAGATAAGACCTAAAGGGTGATACAGTTAAGCCGAGCACGACCCTGATGGTGCCCAAAGGGTGATACGGTTAAGCCGAGCACGACCCTGAGGGAAAGACTAAAGAAAGATAATACTAAAGGGTGATACAGTTAAGCTGAGCATGACCCTAATGGTACCCAACGGGTGATACGGTTAAGCTGAGCACGACCCTGCGGGAAAGACATATTGACCCAAGGGTGATACAGTTAAGCTGAGCACGACTCTATGGGACCTCAAAGGGTGATACAGTTAAGCTGAGCACGACCCTGCGGGAGCAACTTAAGTCTAATAATGAGCTTATTGTCTAGTTTAGGGTATTAAAGAGTACAATAATAAAGGTAAGCTATGCATTGACATGATTGAAAATGATGCTTGCATTAATGATGAAGTATGAGATTATTTTTAAGTGTTTGTGAATAAAATGAATCTACTTCGGATTATATGTTTATGAAATTAAAAATTATTTATAATTGTTCACATGTTTTCTTAATAAATCGAAGTAGCTAGAATGATGACGATGACACTGTATGATAAGCAAATTTTCACCTACTGAAATTCTTTGGAATTCTCACTGTTTTAGTATGTTCCCGTGTCATTCCAGACAGGTAAATCAAAAAGAGGAGCTACAGAGTGAGGACAAGTTGGAAGATTTCTTTTAATGTTATGGACTTGTAGCATTTTGTTATATGCTTTGTAATGTATAGACATTACTACTATTGTAGGGAATATTATTTACAAGTTATTACTAAGTTGTAATTTATTAAAGAGACCAAAAAGTCTCTATAGGCTCAATATAAGCGTAATTTTCTAATATTGAGATAAGTTTTTCTTAACCAATTTTGGTTAAAAATTTTATGTTAGAAAAGTTAACATCTTCTAGTTACGTATTTGACCTAGGCATAATATAGTAATTGGAAGGATGTTACAATGGACATAAATTACTTTCATTTTGTTTCGAACCAGGCTTGAAACTATTTTCCATTGTTCACACATTTTCGATCGTCATCATAAATAATACCAACTCTTGGGGGTTTAGATAGCAATAAGGGTGCCAATAGCAAGACGCGTTTTGGTTTTATTTCCCTACTCAGAAGACAAATTGCACCCTAGGAAAAGAAACATACTTAGAACCTTCATCCAGTGGTGGAGCCACCTTAAAACCAGCAAGGGCCTTGGCACTAACTTAAAAAATTAAATTTACAGCTATATTGAGGAATGAATTTTTTTTAATAATTATATGTACTTATATAATTAATTAGAATTAAAAATAAAATTTGGCACTACCTAAAAAATAAAATTTTTAGTACTACTTAAAATTTGGCACTACCTAAAATTAGAAGCTGGCTTTGCCACTGCCTTCATCACATTTTTTTTTGTCTTGGATTATACATATTATGATTGTCTCT
Source organism: Glycine tomentella (assembly GCA_007407185.1). Lineage (NCBI taxonomy): Eukaryota > Viridiplantae > Streptophyta > Magnoliopsida > Fabales > Fabaceae > Glycine > Glycine tomentella. Next base: position 440,148 of record PYAF01002764.1, read on the forward strand.
CAATTCATTAAATTAAAGATTAATCATATTCACGATGTATTATTACCGTTGATTTAAGAAAATTTTACACATAATACAAATCAAACACAAATTATCTCCTAAATAGACAGTTTCAATAACTATATGCAAAGTGAACTCAAACTTTTCATCACAACCTTTGTTTAGTAAAGCAAATGATTCTCTGTGTATCCAAGCATTGCTATATTAATGCTCTTAATCAGCGTAAATTTCTTGTAAGTTTCTTGTAATTTGACATGATCATGAGGTTAGTTTTTTCCATTGTTGTCTTACCACTTGGAATTTTATGGCTATTATTTTCATTTAATCAATTGTTGACAAATTATTAGTGGAGTTATTACTTGGAAGTTGGAAAGAAAGAGTGGAGAATTTTCATAGTCTTGTCATTATCATTAGAGAGAAGCTGTGCGGCCCATGCCCTGGCCCAGTGATTCTTGCATGCCCTCCATAGTCAATCAGTCACAAGAAAACACCACATTAGGTGAAACATTTTCCATAAATTTTAGGAATTTTTTATACTATAATACCCTTAATAAAAAATTGCTAAAAAATGGCTATAATACCCATAAATTTTCGTAATTTAAATATTTGAAATGTGATTAAGTATTAATCATTATACTAAAAAATACGAATATTCTAAGAAAAAAGGAAAGATGGAAAAACTTCCAAAATTCCATAGTATGTTTTAGTAAAAAAAAAACACGTACATTTGCTCAACACAATTTCAATTCCCAAGTTAATAGTTGAAAAATGAGCACGATAAAAAAAATTGATAGTTTAATATTGTATGGTAGTGTTTGATATACAAATTATAGATAAAATAAAACAGAACAGTTTATTTTACTCTAATTCTGTTTTACAATTTTAGTAGCTAGAATAAAAAAATACTGTTTTTTAATTACTTTTTTAGTTTTATTTTATTTTAAATTAATTAAGCATTACATCTATTTAATTAACAACATTCAATTTAATCAAATTTTTAATTTATCAATTCATCACTATTTAATAACAAGTGGGCATTGTTAGTGACGGAGCTTAACAAAAAAGTTTGAAGGGACCAAAGTAATTAAAATTATAACGTATAAAGTTATATATAATAATTCTTAAGTATATACATACATAAGAGACAAAGTTTATGTTAGGACTTAAACAGAAAAGAAGGGTCCAATCTAAAATTCTAATCCATTAAGTTGAAAAGCCTCAAAATTTAATACTACATTAAATAATTTATTCTATTTAATGTGAGACTCTAACAATTTATTTCATCCATTATAACTAATCAAAAGTAAGAAAATGAAGAAATTTATTTTGTCTCACGTCTTTCCTGATGCCTTACAAAACTAATTCCAAATCCTTCCTTTAGGGTTTAAACCCTCAACTTTAAAACTGTCTTTTCTTTTTATATTTTTTAAATATGACCATTGGAAGACCTAGTAGACTACAATTTTCACATGTGAAATGAATTCCACAATTTGCGGCCTCTGTTCATACCTGGGTTGTTCACATTAATTAGTTACTGTGACTTTGACCAACACCATGAAATTTGCCTGACAAAGAGAGAAATTGCTAGCATGCATGCATGTACAAATCTATTAATTGTTTCACATATTCACATGTGAATCACAGTATAAATAAGTTACTACGACGTAACTAGTCAGGACTTGTGTAAGTGTAGTACACAAGTTGATTAATTTTTTATTAACTCAAAGTGCCCCACTAAGCCGAAGCAGGTAATTATTTCATGTTTAATATACTTTCACTTTCTTATCTCATTTTTTTTTCGTGACATGATGTTTTCTACCTTCCGAATAATTTCTTATGGTTGTATCAAGATCAGACTTTTTCTTATGTCTGTTTCAGCTTGGAGTTATTTTTAGAACTTTTACTTTTAGATGTCTCTCTCTCCTCCATGAAGAAATTATATTCCTTAAATACGCATATTCTATATATAATATTATACACAGAAATTAAATAACTAATGTTATTTTGATTCAAGATTTTTTTGGGTCAGCAGAAAGAGAATTTCATTAATTAATAAGGTACAAGTCGTACCAGAAAGCTACAAAGTAATTAATGTGATTTAATTGACCCTGCACCCTGAAATCAGTATACTATCAATACATGTACAATGCCCACCAAATAATAAAAGCATATTGTGAATAGTACATATTTTGATTCAATTCTTTATATGAATTTCCTCTTAATTACTTGAACGTCGCCAGCTAACAATTTCACACAATTAATTTAAAACGCGTGTTATATGATTAGTCACTTGGCTATTTGTGATAAGAACATGTTTCATATTCTAATAATGGATTACATTTCACTTGTGATGTACATGACGTCAATCTATGAAACACAATGATAATAAAACTAAAACTGGCATATTATATTGGAGAGTTGTTTTCCTGCCTCATTTCTAGCTGTTTTCAGCTCCTTTGACAATTTCATAATGAAATCATTCAATCATTCCAAAATCCATAAATATATTCGTACTATCTTACATGCACATGATTATTAATTAATGCCGTCACCAAATAGTACCTAACCCAAGTCAATTGATTAGTCTTTTGAGAGAAAAGGATAAAACCTAGATATAATATTTATTGTTAACATTGTTTTTTTTTAATGAAAATCAATATTTTATCTCCATTATTATTGTTTATATCTATATAACCTAAATTAACAAAAGGTATCAAAATAAAATGTTGATTTTGATTAATTATAGAAAAAATAAATAGTTTGTGCATTAATAATGTAAATAATTTTTAGATTATCATCATATTAATTTACACATTTTAATTATCTAACAATATTTTATACTAGAAGTGCATAGAAATTAAAATCTTAATAAAATGAGAGTACGTAATTATAATCCTAGCTATGTAAAATATTGTAATATGAAAATTTGAAGATATATTTATATAAAGCCGGCCTTTGGGAATCATCTAAAGAGACTAAGATACCCTTTAATTTTCCCCTATAGATATGGTCTTTCTCTTGAACAAATAGAAGCATGCATGAGAGATTGAAGGAGCTAGATGAGAAAATGTTGATAGAAGAAAGGTTTAGGGACTCCTGTCGTAGGAGAGATGACGCCTTCTGTTAGGCAATTAATATGTTGCAAAGCCAACTTGAATTAGCAGTAGCTGTCATCTTTCCTCGGCTGAAGCCCCTTCACAGATTTCTGTTCAATTCCATGTCCATATATATGTAGCTATATCCACTTGTTCCTAACTTGGCTGAGTTATTTCCAAGGTAAGAACCCTCTTTGCATTTTAATTCATTGTGTTTTTGTCTGTCAAAGGTTTCACTCAATTCACACACTAAATAACAAGCAGGCCGAATGGTTTAATTTATGTAACCAAACAAGAATGCAAATGGACAGGCATGATCATATGCAAGTTAATTTATCATTGATTGCATAGATCAACTCATATTAGGTTTGAGATTCTTCAAGTCACTCCCAGAGTTTGAATATTTTATATGTATAATTGTGTTAAATATTTAAAATAAATTTTTTATTATTTATAGTAATTTTATTTGACTCGAGTTAAATTATCTCTCCTAGAGAACACTCACAATAGTAATTATTGATTAGTTGTCTTAATATATAGGTGATCTCATGGGGAGAGTGGAGATGGGTTTTAATTTCTTCTCTCTTATAATTTCATTAGTTCATGAATTCAGACTGCATTTCTTCCTTAAATTTTACCACCACCCTTGAGATTGAGATTGTATATATGAATTAGCAAAATAGGGAAAGGGCTTAAGTAATTTTGAATGAAGAATTAATTTGAAGAAGATTCAATTCAGGTTAATTACTTTTTCATAACTGTTTACAAATCAAATCTAGAATTATATTGGATAATTATCAAGCTATTAATTGCCCCATAACAGTGGTTTAATAAAATTGATTTATTTTCCATAAGTTGAAGTGACCTTCCATTATGAATGTTAATTAACAAACTCATTCTTTCTCCAAATATGTTGTTAATATATTCATGAAATGCTAGTCTTCCACTGCAGTCTATGAGGCTTCTTTCTCTCCTTCCTGTGGATAAAGGCCACAGAGATCTATTTCCTAATTCATGTTAATATATTTTTGTTTTATTATGCTCTCTCGATCAAATAGTGAAAGCCATAAGTAGGATCTGCAGTGTAATTGAAAAAGCCTTTCTCCCCTGAGCACAAGCTATAAATATTTTGATTAATTTTGTAGAGCCAATGGGAAGAGGAAATCTCTGATATATTAAATTAAAAGTGGTTAATTTTCTTTCTCCCGTACGTTTCATGCATTAATTATTTTTCTAAAAAATTATACCCCTCCCCCCCAAGTTTGGATCTGCATAAGCATATACTCTAAATTAAGAATCTTTCACAAGCTGAGCTGTATCCTATGGAACAATGACCATAAGAGCTAGCTCTTTATTATATTTATGTAAGTGAGTTTAATTTATATATTATGATTTATGAAGATGAAGATTAATTAATAGTGAAACATCATCTTGGGTTTTTTTTTTTTTGTTAATTACCAATTGAGAATTCGTTTTGAATTATTATCCAAAAAAGGATAAGTGATAATAGATGTTACGACTTCTTCTGAATTGAAAGTTACAATGGATGTTATGACTTCTATTTTTTTAAGTTAAAAAAAAAAAACGGGTATGAAGAGAAAAAGGGGACATGGGAATAGAATGTGCCTTTTTTAATTTAGTATGATATACCGTTTTTTGGACATTTTTTTCTTGTACCCCCACAAAACTCGTTCCGGAAAGGATAATTCAAAATGTACTTTTACCTTCAATATTTTACTATAATGAAAATCCGAAAGGATAATCGTTAAAAGGTTGACATTGCATGAATTGTTTTTGCCTTCAATATTTTGCTATAAGAGAACCTATTTTTAAGAGTGGGTACCCTCTGCAGTTGGGCCTTAAATTCATACCATGAATCACTACGAGTATTACTTTATACACTAAGAATTTCTTATACACTATATAGGTACAGTGAAAATCCGAAACTGCCCTTCTAATTGGCTATGGTCCATGCGGATCTGTGGATCCGGAAAGCGGTTTGTGAAATGGTTATGGTCCATGCGGATCAGTGGATCCAGAAAGCGTATATTGTAGGAAACGGATTTACGAATCCATAAAATGTCCATGTTGAATACGGATTTACGAATCTGAAAAGTGTGGTCGAAACGGATTTATGAATCTGTATGATACAAACGGATCAGTTGATCCGTGAAATTCTTTTTTGGTAGTAAACGGATTTAGTAATCCGTAATTTGACTCATATGAGAGGCCATTAAACTTAAATATGATCTTGAACAAAACGAAGTTTATATCATGTAATCTTCACGGATACTTGGATCCGTAATTTGACTCATATGAGAGGCCAATAATTTGGGAAATAAGTTTATATATATATAAAATAGGTGAACAAAACGAACACTATCCCAGCTTATCTTTTCTTTTTCTCGTACTGCAAGCAACTTTTGGACCTATAATATATATATATATATATATATATATATATAAGAACCGTGTAAACACGTGAATAGCAATAAGGTACCATAAAAATATTAAAATATTGCTGCACTACTATAAGTATATTTAGTATGTACAACACCTCGTCATCTTCTCGGTTTTTCATTACGAATTATCCTACCCACTCGTACATGCCAATAACAGTTTTACCTCGGCCTTACACTCACCCCGCATACACCAGTACCATGCAAATCTTCCCTCGAGTCCGGGCCCTCCCTCTTGTATCTTCCTCAACATTCATATGAAACCGGCGATAACCACAAGCCATGTATACCTTGGCATCCCATCACCTCGGCAAGTCCGAGTTCGACATGCATCCACCATCCCGGTACCCGGTTAGCCAGGGAACTAACTAGCCCGGCATGCCGACCTGCATCCTTCTCGGCAAACGTATACAAACCAGCCCTGTGTGGCTTATGCTTGCAACTTGGCCACACAACTCGGCCATGCATGCCACCGGCAATGGCAACCCGGTACTCATGTTGGTTTCAGACATGAACCCCTATATCGGCCACCATGCTCCTTGAAGATGGCCACCATGCAACTCATACCCTGCTATCTACATGCAAAGACCGGCCATACCCAAAGGCCATGACAACAGATCGGCACCTCGGCAAGTCCGAATTCACCTCGGAATGGCCGAACATTCTGTATAACTCGGCCACTATGGCTTTCCATGAACCCGGACCTTCAGGAGCTCGGCCATACATGAGCTCGGCGTCGGCAATTAAACTTAAATATGATCTTGAACAAAACGAAGCTGGGATCATGTAATCCGAACGGAATGAGGGAATGGTGAATACGGATCCAAGTATCCGTGAAGAGGTTACGGATCGATCCTATAATCCGTGCATACATTATACACCTATGGATGCACTAATCCGTGGACACCAAAAAAGGCCATTA
>PYAF01002765.1:0-15095 GCA_007407185.1 Glycine tomentella
ATGTTATGACATAGCCTTTTATGTTTTCCAATCTACTTGTGGATAAATCCAATAAGATATACTATCAAACCTTTATTTCAAAATCATTTTCAAAACTTCACTTATTTTCAATTAATCATTGGTCTTTTTAAAATAAATTATCCGCTGCAAATAAAATAAATACGAATAAAATGAAAGAGTGAAGTGGTGGTTACAGCACGGGCTCAGGTACATTCCCTAAACTTTGCTTTTACACTCTTTTGCTCTCTTTTGTTCGAGGTACTCTGGCAACTCACATTTCGAACTAATAAGTGGTTGCTATGTCGTTTTTATGTTACTGCCATGAATTTGGAAAGTAGGAGTCGTCATTTGCTTGAGACCGTGGTTCGCATTGTTGGTGTTAGCTTCACAGGTACTTTTGACTTTATTCCATGCTTGTTGGTGTTGCTTATTCATGTGAAAGACACAATGGGTATCGATTTGTTGATGTAGTTTTGTATAAAAAATGTTGGATAATTGTATGGTCATTTGCTGGAATTGGTTTTGTTTGGTGTTAATTGTTTGTGGTAGGGTATGTAGTATGTGGTTTTAAGATGAAATGTTGGATATGTAGTATGCTGTTAGCATCCCAAATTTAGTGGTGAGGAACTTCTCATGAATGCTACTAGTAAATGTCCTTGATGCTATGTGATACTGGGATGTCTTGCTTGACTACAGTTTACTTCTTCCTAGAACCATGTTTCTAATCTTACTGTTACATTTAATGTTGAAACTTCAATCGCAATGGATGATTCTTGAATTCCAGCTTGTTAGTTTGTTAGCAACTTGGCATGTATTTTATGGATAATTGTTTTATCACTGATTTTGCATGCAAAACAAAAAAGGATCATTTAGAGGACTCTTTTTAGCAAATTTCTGCCATACTATTTGAAGTTTTGTTTTGGCAAATGCCATACTGTTTCAAGTTGTTGCAAATAGAAGAGGCATACAGGGGATTGACCAAACAGGAATTCTCATAAACATGGGTTAGAATTGAAACTACGCATCTTGCCATACTATCTGTCATTCATTCTTTTTCTTTCATATAGGTTTCTTTCGTGACTGAGCTACTTGTTTCTATTGATTCTAAAGCTGTTTCAGATAGTTACCCCTGTTTATGGTAGAGACTTAGCATCATACCATTGCCATAGTGTGGTTCTTTTGTGTTTGGACTTTGGATAGTCTGTATATTGAGAAAATGGTCAAGTGGTAGACATGTAAATAGAGTTTGTCTTAAATAAAGTTTCGAGGTCCATATTGTCGACAAAATGAATTTAAATTTCTAAAAACATTAACTAAAGGGGGAGATTCTAATGCTTTGTGAAGTGTTATGATTTTGGAATTCAATCTTTGACTCATCCATTTTCAGCAAGACATATTTGCTAGGTTAGTTAAATGGTGCTTACCTTTATTTTACTCTCTGTGATGTTGTTCATGGTATTTCAGACATTTAGTTGTTATTGGGGGCAAGTCTTTCATGTTTGTGATAAGGCTTCCCAATAATTTATTGCTTTCAACCCTCGTTAGTCACCACTCTTTCAACCTAGCATTAACAAAAGCAGAACCTAGTTGGCTTAAATATACTCCCGCAAGTTAACCTCAGCTTGTGACACCAATGTTTAATAGTACTACATATATATGTATTGCCCTTTTCTATATATTGTTCTTATGAAATGATTGCTATTGTTGTTATTGCATTTATTGTCTTGAATTTGAGCACTTAAGTAAACAACACGTTCAGTCACAGCATGAGGTTCATAGGGTAGAAAACATAATTGCTTCCCTCTTGTATGATTGAGCCTTAGCATTTTCAGCGTTCAACAGGTCAGTCAACTCTTTAATGGTTGAACCAAGCAAGCTCTCTTGTATAGAATCTAAAGTAGGAGGTTTCTGTTCTAAGATGGATCCCGCTGTTGGAGTATGACTCTTTGACAAATATCATCCTGACCTAATGAATTAAAAGTAGAAACAGTTTACTAAATTAAAAATTAGAACTTTGTTTGCTTGAGAAGGCCAACTAGAACTCTCTGACTAAATTGTGCTTATTCTTCTTATATTAACATAGTAGTTTAATAACATGTTGGAACCAGATATTTGAATTTTAAACCTACAAGTCTTTGATGATGAAATGTCTTGAGCTTTTCAATCATATACAGCCCAAGATTAAAGAAATCAGATATACTTCTTTAATTTGCATAGGTGCAGCTAATTTGAATTTGTTTGCGGACTGCCATTAAATGCAATTGTTCACTTATTTGATCATTCTCATATATTTTTAAAAAATATCCCATTTTCTAAGCTTTGTTTCAACTTTAGACTTGAGTGTAATTGGATTTCGAGAGTTTAATCACTATTTGTAATTGTTATTTGTAGGCATTTTTCCTTTTTAGTTTTTGCATCCTCATCACTAGAGTCGTGGTTGGAGATTGTCAGTGACTGTCATCACAGGTACTTACAAATGTATTTAGTATTTTTTGATATTCTATATGTATACGCGTGGTTTTGTAACTTCTGATTAATGTGATCAATTACTTTGTCCTTCAACCAAAAAAGAAGCATAACTGCATTAGTGTACTTATTTTATTGTATGATAAGTATATTAGAATAGGTGAAAACCTGAGACTCATCTGTCTCTCTATATGAAAAATGTTGCCACTTGACAAATTAGTTAATTAGGTGGCTAATGTCATAAAAAATAGAAACTGTGGTCTCTGCTGGATGTGGCCAAAGTGTTGAACATTCGAAACCTTCAGATTCTGTTTCAGCTTTTTGATTTTTTCTTTTAGCAACAACTAAACTATTAAAATTCAAGAACCTGCACAAGATATACATAATAATCTCTTCATTTCCAACTGCTTCTTCTACTTACTGATGCTGCTTCTTGTATTTCTCCATTATTGCTTCCCTTCTTCTTCTACTCTCTTCTTTGATCCTGTTGAGATCTTCCTCTTCTTGCTCAGATAATTGTAATGTATCCTCCTCTAAGTCATCTGGTTCAACCTCACTGCTGCAATCAATATACAAAAAAATAAAATAAGTATGTTATTCCAGAAGGAACTTAAAAGGGATAGAAAAGAAGACAAGTTGGATGTTTAAGAAAATTATAATATAGATAATGAAACATACATTGTTAGTTTGCTTTCATCCACTTCTGCAGTACTTCCCATTGAGCTATAAACCTTTACAGGATTATCAGAATTTCTTTTTGTTTCCCAATGATATTCATTTTCATCGTGCTTTGAATATTTTCTATATCTATCTCCATTGCCGTTACCATCCTCATGACGCAGATGCCTATCCTTACCATTTGCAGTGTCTCTATCTTTGTGCCTATATTTATCATCACACCTTTCCCTCTCCTTAATATTATCTCTTGCCCGATTCTTATCATCCCTTTCATTCTCTGGGTCTTTATCTCTCTTGCCACCTCTTGTTCTGTCCCTACTTCTATCTCTTTCCTTTTCCCTTCTCCTATCCTTCTCCATCACTGTATCCCAGCTCATATCTGTTTCCTTTTCTTGTCTCCTGTCCCTATCCTACTCACCACTTTCAAACATTTTTCTTTTCTTTGTCAAACAAACACCCCTCAGTCACCACAATTTCATTTTCTTTGAGGCTAGTATTTGTATACATACCCAACACCACCCTATTTTTCCCACAAATAAAAACTCAAGAACCACACCACTATTATGTAATAGTAATAGTAATTAGACCCTTAACCTTACAAAGCAATTAGAGCTTAGCATGCCACTGAGCATGTAGCAGATTTTACTGGGACTAAAACATCTCCACCTCCACCTACAGAAGATTGGACACTAATAGTACTTGCAGCAGCAACTTCTATGCGTTCCCATGTTACTCTTCTCCTCTCAGTTGCAGCACTTGCACTTGAATCTTCCTCCTTAATCCTGCGTTGGCATGCAACTACCAGCTCTTCGTCCATCTGAGACAGCATTTTCCTTATGTTCTGAGTCAGGTTCAGCACTGCTTGGTTCCAATGACTTCGAGCATTATGTACAAGTGCTGAGAACACCAGAGGCAGAATCACCTGTCTGTTTTGCGTTATCAGGTTCAGAATGTGCTCATTGTTCCATAGCAAATGTGCTCTTTCACCCATCCCAACATAACCATATTGCAACACATGATTCAACATAATATAGTAAAAAATACCACAATCAATTACATTATTAAACTATTTCATCTATTTATTCCAAAAAAAGATTTATTGGAAGCCAATGGAATCAAGTGACTACCTGATAATGAGAACTATTGAGGCAGCAAGCCATTCGTCGGAACAGTGGGACCATGATATTCTGAAACTCAGCCATGCTAGTCATTTCCAAAATCTCTTCCAACTCACTGATGAACATGAGCTCCTTTTGGCTATCTTGCTCTGTAGTATTCTTATCAGGATCACTCATGTCATAAGGTTTGCAGCAAGGATTCAACTTACTAATGAACAGGCTTTGCTTCTGTGTATTTGAAACATCTTTGAAGGAAAGACATGGGTCAACTGCTTCCACTCCAGCACTCATGCTTACAGGGAAAACAACAGAAGATACCCGCTTCACAACATTCGATTTGCTTGAAATGGTACTTCCAACATTTGTACACTGAAAAACATTCCCAAAAGTAGTGGTATTGCTAGAATCACTCCTTGCAGAATCTGACGAGTGAGATTTTGGCACCTTCTTTGGCAATTTGCTAAGAATTTGCTTTATCATGGTGGCAATCTAGCCAAGAGAGGCTGCAATGAACTAATCACTCAAATACATGCTCAAAACCTAGGATGAATCTCAGCAATTTTTTAATTCAGCACGTTAGCAGCATATTCTAGCCAGATCTAACATCTGTTTATGAATTTGTGGCAAGAGATATTATAGAATTCAACACGTTAGGATGAATCTCAGCAATTTTTCAACTACAAACAACAATTAAGCACCAAAGTTGTTGTAGAACACAATGTGCTTTCCTCACGTTAGCCTCCAGTGTTTTGTCATCAAAGTCACCTTTTAATTTCTCATTACCTTTAAAATGTCCAAGTTCCCCATTCTGCCACTTATCCCCTTTGGAAGATTTAGGATCCAAATAACCATTGCCCACACCATCTGTACGAGCTTGAGCATTCTTTCCATCTCGAGTCTCAGAACTTGAACGATTAGGAGAGACATCATCTTCTGCATCAATTGCAGGACTAATAAATTTAGAAACCAAACTGAACACACTAGTCTTACTCTCACCAAAAGCAGATGACAGCCTTACATGGCATTCAGGTTTTCCTATACTTGAAATCTAAGTTAACAACACAACGAGACAAATTCGAAAAATGTTGCAAATAGAACAGTTGTTGCCATATAAGGCCTTCCAAAGAGTATGACAAAATAGAAGAGGTTTCAAAACTAGAAGACAGACATACACACATACACACCATTTTCTTCAATACTCTGCAACTCAACACAGACACACACATACACAAATACACACCATATTTCTGAATATAACATGTTGACTTATCAATATGTATCATTTGTATGTAGTTGTCGTTTGCCTCTTTGTACCATCATCACCAGATTCATTGTTGGACACTAGCATTCACCATCATCTCAGGTACTTACGAATGCCTTTCATCCTTTTTTAGCTTCTATATGTCAATTGTTTTATGCCATTAATGACTATATCTATATACAAATAATGTTCATTATGAGTGAACCGTAGATTCCCGTTTGAGATTCATTGCAGTGATTCTTCCGGACAGTTTGGATTAATCATTGTATTGAATCTTGAATTGTCCGTTTGGACAGTTTGGGAGGGGTTATATTTTTTTAGTATATTCATGTTTATACGTTGTCATTCTTTTCTTAAATATGATAAAATTTCGGTACAATGCATTTCACTTTGTTCTCCGGGTATCACAACTAACAAAACAAATGATCTACTTTACGAATTGCAGGATTCCCTGGAAGAGCAATCCACCCAGGGTTCTTTTGTCGCTAGTGGTCGTCAGGATGTCCTGGCTGCTGCCATTGGACGACCGGAGCACCCTGGACGTGTCCGTGGTGCTGGAGTTGGTGTGACCATCACCCAGTACTTCGGACCAGCTCCATCGTCCTCTCGGAAGTCGAGGTCTTCATCCATGGCGCCTGAGGACTTGGATCGCCTGAAAGACAACATCAGGGTCGAGCTGGAGCAGTCTATCACTGATCGACTTACACAGTCGATCACAAAGAGGGTCACCCAGCAGGTGATGATGAGCTTCAACCCTGCAGTCCCACATCCAGTCCTAGGCAGCCATTCAGCCTCCGGAGGTACAGTCATGTCCCCTTGGTGCCCGTGTCATCACCAAGGGAAGCTGTGTCGATCCCTCGGGCAATGACCCTGACACGAGTGCATCTGATAGGCGTGGGTTGTATGTGGATGGCAATCCTCCCCGCCTTGTTGCCCTTGGCAGAGTTCATGAGGGATCGACGACTGTGCACAGCGTCCCTCTTGCTGCTGGTCAGGTAAAGGTGAGTGTTGAGGAGGTTCACGATGCAGACGCTCCCATCCCTGTTCCCACTGACGAGGTTGTGTTAGTGGGGCAGGCACTTAACAATTTCCTTGCCTGGCCGACACATCTTTAACAGACAATTTTGACCCAGGTTTTGTTTTTTTCCCTTATGTCTTTTACTTTACGAATGATTTGTCACATATGAACTTAACATGATCGCTCACCCTTGGTTGTTAACTGTGTAGGATAAACAAGAAGCCAAGGGATCGCAGAAACCTGTAGATAAGGCGGACCGTGCTTCTGATCCCTTGTACCTTCTAGCCCTGACCATCCCTGATCTTTTCCTCAGACCGTTCCAGGTGCCATGGGACCCTCAGATGTTTGGGGTATTTAATGAAAACTTCCCCTTGTACATCAAGCATGAGGATATTTCGGAGATCATCCATGGTGATTAGTGTCTGAGCATCTCCGTTTTACAGTTGTGGATGTTGTAAGTCTCTTGCAATTGACTAGCATTATTTGGTGAAATGTTTTATATTCTACCATAACTTACTTTATTTTCACTGCATAATAGGCATATGAATCATTTAAGTCTGCAATCCGATAACCCCAATGTCTATGGATTCCTCGAGCCACAGTCGATACAGAGAACTAGCCAATCTCAGTTTCTGATCGAGGACTATATGAAGAAATGGATGCAGACTTCACAGAGAAAAGTCTACCTTGCACCCTATTTGAATGGGTAAGCATAAATGAGAATCACAATTTATTAATGTATGCAGTATAATAACCTTGTTTTTTACAATGCAGTTCACATTGGCAACTGGTTGTTATATGTCCGAAGGCCAATGTAGTCGTCTGGTTCTGTTCGTTGCATACCAGGCCTGACAACTACCTTAAAGGAATTATTAACAGGTAGGTTCTAATTTCTAACACATTTACGTTATTTCTATACTTGAAATCTAACTTGAACAGTATGCATACTTGTTTGTCTTAAGCGATGCTTTGAAGGGTCTGCATGACTCTCCAGCAAGTAAATCAAAGGCTACAACTAAATGGATTGCGCTTAAAGTAAGTCTTGTCATAAATCATGGTTTAACTATTCAATTAATTTTTATTAATGTTCACAGTATTTGCCATTTAACTTTGACTTTGTTTTGTAATTTAGTGTAATAAGCAAACAGGAAGCACTGAGTGTGGCTATTATGTCATGCATTGGATGCAGACAATAGTCCAGAGAACCTTCACAGATACCTGGGACATGGTAATTACTTGTCTAATTCAAAACAAATTGTTTTCATTTACTTGTTTTTGTTTTGTACTTATTACTCTCTCCTTTATGTCATGCAGTTTTTCAATGATCAAAGACCATTGGAAGCGGACACCATGAAGGCAATCAGACTCCAATGGACGACATTTTTTCTTAAATTAGACAAGATGTATTACTAGATTAGGGGGTTCATTTCTATTTTTCAAAACAATTGTAAATATATTAAACTTTAGCATACTCTTTATGTACATTGGCCCTTATTACATTGGATTTGTTATTGGAATATTATTAAATTGTGCATTGTTGGTTCTGGATATTTAAATTGTGCATTGCTGTTCTGGATATTTAAATTTGCAGGTTGAAGAACTGGTAAAATTAAAAAAACAGATAAAATATTAAAAAAAAATAAAAAAACAACATCGGTTGCAAACAAAACCGATGTTAACATATAAATCAACATCGGTTTCGTCAAGAAAACCGATGTTGTCATTAAGATACAACATCGGTTTTACAAAGTAAACTGATGTTGTTTGTTGATAACAACATCGGTTTTCGACAGAAAACCGATATTCCTACAATAAAACAACATTTGTTTTCTGTGAAAAACTGATGTTGTTATCAACAAACAACATCGGTTTGCTTTATAAAACCGATGTTGTTTCTTCATAGCAACATCGGTTTTCTTGACGAAACCAATGTTGTTTCTTAATAACAACATCGGTTTCCATGAAAAATCGATGTTGTTGTATTACTTAACATCGGTTTTACTACAAAACCGATGTTGTGTAACCATCGTTTACTTTTTTTAGCGTTTTCATGTACGACATGCCCACATCGGTTATTGATGGCAAACCGATGTGCTTTACCCTTGTTAACATCGGTTTTTAAAACCGATGTTAAATTCTCCACTTTCAACGTCGCCTGATTCAACATTGGCCCGGAACCGATGTTAAATGTCTCATATAACCGATGTTGAAAGCCGCTTTTCTAGTAGTGAAAGCTATTGATAATTGAGAAATTACCTCCTCATATTAATGTAAGTGGTGTTCGCAGTTTTCTAGGACATGCAGGATTTTACCGAAGGTTCATCAAGGATTTCTCCAAGATTGCGAAGCCACTAAGCAAGCAATTAGAAAAAGACACTGATTTTGTATTTAATGATGCTTGTCTTAGTGCATTTAAGATTCTAAAGCATAATTTAACTACTGCACCTATTTTAATTGCTCCGGATTGGGGTTTACCTTTTGAATTAATGTGTGATGCTAGTGATTATGCCATAGGTGCAGTGCTAGGACAAAGAAAAGAAAAGAGATTGCATGTAATCTATTATGCCAGTAAAATTTTAAATGAGGCACAAGCGAACTATGCAACAACAGAAAAAGAAATGTTAGTTGTTGTCTATGCACTGGATAAGTTTAGGTCATATTTGGTGGGGTCAAAAGTTGTTGTTTATACTGACCATGCAGCCTTAAAGTTTTTACTGCACAAACAAGATGCAAAGACACGCTTGCTGCGATGGATGTTGTTGTTGCAGGAGTTTGATCTTGAAATTAAAGATAAAGCTAGAGTAGAAAACAAGGTTGCGGACCATTTGTCCCGAATTCAAGACAATAAACTGCAAGATGGTCCAGAAGTGGAGATCAACGAGCTTTTCCCTGATGAACATCTGTTGGCTGTACAGATCAGCCCATGGTTTGCTAGTATGGCAAACTACAAGACTGCTGGAATTATGCCTGAAACACTCACTTGGCAGCAGAGAAAGAAATTTCTGCATGATGCTAAGAGGTATCTATGGGACAACCCTTATCTATATTTTCAATGTGCTGACAATGTAATTCGCAGGTGCATAGCTGAAAGCAAAGTGCCAACCATTCTATGGCATTGTCATTCATCCAATTACGGAGGACACTTTGGTGTTAACCGAACTGCACAAAAGGTATTACAGTGTGGCTACTATTGGCCAACAATATTCAAAGACTCAAAGGACTTTGTGATGCAGTGTGACAATTGCCAAAGGACAGGCAATGTGTCTAGAAGAGATGAAATGCCACTGAACAACATCCAAGAGGTAGAACTTTTTGATGTGTGGGGCATTGACTTTATGGGACCATTCCCTAAGTCATTTGCTAATCAATATATCTTGGTTGATGTGGATTACGTTTCCAAGTGGGTTGAGGCAGCTGCATTACCCACAAATGATGCCAAAGTGGTCATCTCATTCATAAGAAAGAACATATTCACAAGGTTTGGAGTACCAAGGGCTGTAATTAGTGATGGGGGAACTCATTTTTGTAACAAGCAGCTGGACAGCTTGTTGTCTAAATATGGTGTCAAGCATAAAGTAGCAACACCATACCACCCACAAACAAGTGGCCAAGTAGAGATTTCCAACAGAGAGCTGAAGCGGATACTTGAGAAAACAGTTGGAACTTCAAGAAAGGATTGGTCTAAGAAGTTAGACGATGCACTATGGGCATATCGGATTGCATTCAAGACACCTATAGGTATGTCTCCCTTTCAACTGGTATATGGTAAGGCTTGTCATTTACCTATTGAACTTGAGCATAAAGCCATCTGGGCAACCAAGTTTTTGAATTTTGAACTAACCAAAGCTAATGAAAAGAGGTTGCTTCAGTTGAATGAATTAGATGAGTTCAGGTTAGCCGCGTACGAAAATGCAAAAATCTACAAGGAGAAGACTAAGCGGTGGCATGACAACCAAATCAGATATAAGGAGTTCGTGCCTGGCCAACAAGTGTTGCTCTACAATTCCCGCCTGCGATTATTCCCAGGTAAATTAAAGTCACGTTGGTCTGGACCATTCCTGGTCTGGGAAGTATTCCCATATGGCACTGTGGCAATTTCAGCCTTAGACAGTGACCGAGCGTTCAAGGTAAATGGATATCGGTTAAAGCAATATTATGGAGGAGAAGTGGACAAAACTTCAGCTTCTGTTCCACTTCAAACCACTGAGGATTAAAAAGATGGTAAGCGTCTAGCTTAAGACGTTAAACGAGCACAATGGTAATGTATATAGCTACTAATTTTAAATTTCTGTTTAGACCATGAGCAGTAGATTTAGGAATTTGCATTACTTGTTTTCTGCATTAAGTCATAATAATACTTAGGTTAGTGCATTTTAACTTTTATTCATAGTAGAATTGTCATTTTATTGTCACATGCATACAGTAGGCAACCATTGAGTTCAAGCATAGAGAGTTAAAGCATTAAACAAGAAAATTGTGCAGAGGATGTGGCGCTACTCGCGCCAGTACTCGCGCTAACGGCACCATAGATTCGATTAAGTCACGCTAATAGCGTGGAAACCGCGCTAGTAGCACGAGATACTCGAGCCTCAGACTGTTTCTGCATAAATTCACGCTAACTGCGTGAATAGCGGCGCTATTAGCGTCAAATGTTCGAGGCCAACAGAAAGTTTCACGCTAATGGCGTGGGACTGGCGCCATTAGCGCCATTAATTCGAGCCAAAACCAAAAATTTCCCACTTTCCACGCTAATGGCGTGGTACCCAGCGCTGGTAGCATCGATTATTCGAGACTTTAGGGGTCTCCAGGGGTTATCCACGCCAATAGAGTGAGATTCCAAGCTATTAGCGTGAGTTATTCGAAGCAAAAGACTTTTCAGTGCATAATGGCGCTATTAGCGTCGCACTCCACGCTACTAGCGTGAGTTCGCGGAAACCGTTTTAAAATTAAAACTCTTCCTCTCGCGCCTCACTCTCTCCCTCTCCCAAAACCTCTCCCTCATTTTCGCCCAAATCCCCTCACTCCCATTAACCCTCCATAACTGCTAATAACTCCCCAAAATCGTGAATTTAAACCTCATCCCTCATTGGCATTCTCATTTTTGCTTACATTCACATTCTCATTCGTCTCCATTCTTCGTCTGCATTCACCAACTTCGATTCTTATGATGGCGGTAGACAAGGTGAGTTTTTGAACTTGAATTGTTTTGAATGATAATGTCCATAGCCGCAAGTAGGACGCAATGCTTTATACTTAGAATTTTTACATTCAATTTTTGAAAATGCTCTTTGGAACCTTAGGGATAGCACCAACCTAGCATAGGCCTTAATGAACATAATTGTCCCTTTTGCTATCTTTTGTCTATGGTCTGATTCGCCTTGAAAATTTTTGGGTTAGGATGTGTCCCCAACATATATATCATACATATTCAATTCCATGCCCACCACCTGTTCGTTAAAATGCCTGAAAGAAGATTGGTTGAATTGTGACAATTATTGAATCACTATGCATTAAGCTTGACTTAAATGAAGTAATTGTCTTGTTTGGTCTTAAATACATGCTTGAACGGGATGCATATCATTGGAAACCATACATGGTGGAGTATAATTGAAGTGCATGATTAGGAATCACGAATAGTGTCACAAATGTTGTTAAATTTTCGAAGTATCATATACTATGTGGATAATTAAAAGCACTATGAATGATGTTGTGAACTTAACTTGAAAAATCATTACTGGTCTATACATTGATAAAATGCTCAATTGACTTTTGAAGTGCAAATGATCAACCTGTGATTTCTGGCTACAATGTGCTTTATATGGTCCATAAATGGCTCAATGTGAATGAGATTGTAGTTTTTGTGTTGATATATCTGTGTTCCATTACTTGTATTCAATTAGCAATTGGACATGAATGGTAAGGTTATTAGAGGAAAATAGAAGTACATTAGGCTTGCACATTAAACTCTAAAGACTGCTACTTGATTTAGACACCTTATTGCAACTTTAGTACATGTTGAATGGCATTGTGGGGTTGCACCATAATTTGTTGGATTACATTCATGAAGGGAAATTTTGAACAAAAACACGGACATGATGATAGCTTAGTAGAAACATGATGCTCTCAAATTGAAATATGCATAACCTAACCCCATAGTTGAGATTATCATGTTAATATTGATTCTTGATGTGGAATGCGAGAAGAAGGCTGAACAGTTTGAATTGCTGATATTTGTGAACCAATTGAATGAAACATGGTTTAGAACTGAATCTGGCAATCATTGCTGGTTTATACATTGCATAAATGCCGAATAACTTGCATTCTAGATAGGTTCTCTGTGTTTGATGTTTATTACAGTTAAACTGCTATTGTTTGGAAATGAATACCTAGGGTAATCCTAACAGTTTGGAGGAAATAATTGTATTGATAATGGTAAGGTGCATGCACTTAGCCTCCTGCAACATGAAACCATGAATGCATATATTAGACATATGACTAAGATCCTAAATCTGGGAATGGTTGGGCATGGGGTTAAGATAATTGTAACATGAACTTGGTATATCTGGTTAAATGGAATATGGCTATGGTTTTGTTGAATTGCATAATAGACTATGAGCCAAGTTTTCTGGCATGCATGAATGATAAAAGTCTGAATTGGAACCTGAATGCCTGAGGCGATAAATACATAAAGTACTTGGATTATGAATGTCAATATATATGAATGCTTAAATCTGGGAATTACTTAGCCCAACATCTGGTCTGCAAATTAATGTTATGAAACTCTCCTATTATATGATTGATACATTGAGATAATATGTGAAGTATGCTATGCTATGATAATTTTCCAAATGCTTATTGAACCAATCCTTATTCTCTTTCTATTTTACTCTCTATAATTGCTTTATCAATGGATTATTGTTCTTTTTATTCTCTGTTCTCTATTTGATCATTGTGTTTATTAGTGTTTTTGACTTTTAACAAGCCAAATAGGGGGAGAATAAGATCAAATCTTCAATAAGATCAAGACTTCGGAATAGAATAAGAGAATCGGAATAGAATAAGAGAATAAGATCAAAACTTAAAGATTGTAATAATTCAGGGGGAGTAACAAAAATTCTGAAATAAATAGATAGGGGGAGTATTAAATTTTTACTAGAAGAATTGAATGTTTATAAGAATTGAATGTTATATACTAAAATTTGAAATCAAATATGGACTTGAATGTTTAAATGCTATTGAATATTTTAACACTTGATTTCTGGAAAGAATGTTGAAAGGTACAGGTACTTGCAAAGCTTCATCAAAGATGATCTGAAACAATATGTTTATTTGAATCAATTGAAGAATAAGGAATTTCCCAGGACTTCATATTACAGGACTGCATGATCAATCAATTTGAAGATTTTGAGAATTTGGCATGTCAAAAGACAAAAAGGGGGAGATTGTTGATTCAGATGAAGCAAAGCATCAATGAAGATCATGGATGAGTGTTTTGTGCTTTCAACATGCAAAGGATGGAAGAATCAAAGGAAGCTAAGTACTGATCAAGGATGTGAATCCTTAGTGAGTCAAATTGATTGTATAAATAGAAAATATATGATCTGATAATCCAAGCATGCATTTCATTTATTAGTCATTCATATAGAGTTATAAGATTAATGAGGTTAATCAAGAAAATCATTTTAGGAAGATTGAAAAGGCTTAAGTTTTTGGAAAAATCATTTTTCACAGAAATAATCGATTACCAGATTAGTGACATCGATTATTTTGTTCTTAGAAGCCTTCTGAATACAAGCCATGAGCATTGTATTCGATTACACATCGGTTTAATCAATTACTTAGGCAAGAATGAGAAAGTAGTAATGACTGGCTTAATCGATTACCAAATATTGTAATCGATTACATATGTGTTTTTGGTAAAAACTATCATTCAGTTTTAATCGATTACAGGAAGTCATAATCGATTAATTGGACTATATAGAAAAATCATAACTTTCTAGTTTAATTGATTACGTATCGGTTTAATCGATTAAACTAATCGTTCTTGGAATCTTGAACGAGCTATAAGCATTTTAATCGATTACCATCTTGAATTAATCGATTACATAGTCGAAAAAATCGATTACAGGAGCTTATTTAATCGATTATTTTTGGTAAAAAATTATGTTATAAATAGAAGTCACTGCGACAGAAAATTAGAAGAAGAGAATTATCAAGTGCTTCTGAGATTTTCGTTGAGTGATCATTCACAAACAATCAGTGCTTTCATTAGTGATAAAAATCTGAGAAAGAAACATTGTAGAAGCTTCATAGAATCAATTACTCATGAAGATCATGTGTTGAAGTTTTTACTTTTGATGTGTTGCAAACACATCTTATTTTAGACTAGTTTTAGGTTATAATTTAGTTAAATAGTTAGGTAAATAGATTAGAATTAGTTAAAGTTTCTATTTTATTGTTTTAAATCTAATTTCAATACCATTTATGCATTTCAAGGATTAAAAGAGGAAGTTCAAGGCAAACAAAAGAAGAAAGCAATTCTGGAGTCCCGCGC
>PYAF01002765.1:25959-37391 GCA_007407185.1 Glycine tomentella
TATTTTGTATTGAAAATTAACATTAAAAAACCCTAATTATAAAGCATGTATTGTTTAATTAAATTTTTTGGCTAATGCACTATTCACAATATGACTTTAAAGTCGTATTGTGAATATATATATGGTACCTTACATGTTAAAACACAATAAATTAAATAATCAAAAAATTATAATTATAAAACAATTATGAAATTAATAAATATAATAAATCAATTAAATTAATATATATATGGGTAATTAAAATATTTAATAAATTCATTAAGATATATTATATATATATATATATGGATATTAGAAAATATTATTTCTAGCATATATTTGTTTGATTTATTAAATTATTTTGTTTAGGAAATGTTAATAATATAATCTTATAAATAATTATTTTATAAATAATATTCAATTAAAAAATTCATTAATAAAATAAAATATAATTATATATTTTTTAAAAATGTTTAAAATTTAATATTAATAAAATTAAAGTAATATAAAACAAAGTTTAAAAATGTTTACGACTTTAAAGTAGTAAAGGGGTTTCCGACTTTAAGCAAACTATTTGACGCACCCCCCTTTTTTATAAGTAAATTTCTGTTGTGGCTGTTTTCATTTTTTATTATTATTTTTTTCCTTCCAGTCATCAACCAACATTTTTCGGTAAAAAGCACTGGTTCACGGGTGAGCCCCTAATTGCACGACTTCATATTAGAATCCACCTGTTATTGGATGCCACATCAAAGAAAAGTTATTATCTAATAGTATTTGAAAACCATGTTTGGGCACACCACACTTGTATCCAAGGATTAATTTACCCACTTGATGTGCGTCAACTTTAAAGTTTTTACGTTATTTTTTAAATTTGGACGTGGATTTGTTACAAAATATGGATCATTGACTCCGAACCAAACATGCTATTAGATTGTGTTTGATTTTCATTTTCAAAAACTGCTATTAGTCCTTAAAAATTAAAAAATTAAAAAACTTGTTTGATGGATGAAATCAGTTTTGTCTTGCTCTAATTATCATTTTACGAGTTGTCTTTTTGTAGTGTGCAGTTTCACTGTAACAACGTGCCTCATATGAAGCATCCTCTCACTGCGTACGCGTACCCACAAATTTTTGCCTTATATGCTGCAGTGCTGAAAAGTCCAAATACACAAGGTTTTGAGTTACACTGCTTAAGCTTGTGCCTAATGATAAATGAATGAATAAAAAAAACTCAAATGAATAAAAAAAAAAAGATATACGAATAATTGTGTTCTCTCTTTATCTAAGAAGCTTCTTTCCAATGTTTTTCTTTTCTCTCCGTTTGCTGCCATAGAGAAGTATAAAGGGAACCATCTCCAAGTTGTTTTTGTATTTTGTTGTTTTTTTAAATACTTGCTTTTGAAACAGAATTCAAAATTAAACTTAATAGACTTTAAATGATAAATTGATTATAAGTAAAATGGAGTTGGTTTAGTAAACATTTTTAAAAAAAATTAATAATGAAAAGGAATTTAAACAAGCCCCTGAATTGATTTTTGATACAAATGTTGTATAGGAGAATGAGTTATGCATGCGAATGTTTATTTGATACAAGTTAGTGTGGATGACTTTTGCTTAGATTATATGTATACATGAATCTCAAGATTGAACTCACGGTTCACAATTTTGTAATTTTTCCACTTTCATATTGAAAATTAAAATGCATTAAATTTCGGGAAGAGAGACCAACTGAAATAAATTTGATGATAAAAATATTATTAGCAAAAACAAAGTTTGAGGCCAAAAGGCACCAAATCAATTATGGGAAAGGGTTGGGCAAACAGTTGTATGGATGGTGGTAAGTAAGACATCTACTTTCAAAGCATTAATAAAACTCACTGCTATATGCAATCAGATGTGAAATGGAAGATGGTATTAAAGCAAGTGGCAAAGGCACATCATTAAAAAAGGATGTGTTCCTCGGTAGAAGCTCCTGGTAGTCCTCTGGCCTAATTAACTTTGGGATGAAAGATTCTCAATCAGGTAGAACCAGCCCTTGTTTCACCCGGCCGAGACGCCTTGCGTGCAGAACTTGCTTGGAAGTGACTTTTAGCCTAATGAACTGATACTCTTCTAAAGCTGATTCAAGCTTTTCTGCTCCCCATTTCTCTATGCATTTGCCTAGCACTGCTGCATCCATATAGACATGTTAGTGCTTCTAAGGCAGTGAGGAGTTGTGGGGTGAGCTGCATCCCCTACCAATACCACATTGTCCCAAAAGTCCTTCTCTAAGGGATCAATATCATATATGTGTTGGAAAATTAATTCCTAATTTTTATGGTGAAAATTATCACCCAATAAAACTCCAGAAACATCATATTGAATCATCAATAAATCTTAAATAAATAATACGTATCTGTTTCCATCGCGACAGTGATTTATTTTTAATCTTCTAGCTTTTAGTCTATCCTTATGAGCTTTAGTCTTCCTCAGTCAAATCACTTCTCAAATGGTATTCTCTCTGGATAGGAAAGAAAGAAAATAAGCTTGATTTGACATATTGGAGACCATAATCTTATATATAATGTTTATTGTTGGACCAATAAACTCTCATTAAACTTAATTGGCCAAATACTGGTATTTACTCATTTATCCCATATTTACTTAGGAATCTATTTGAGCATATTTAATTGATCACTTTAATTTACCCATTATATATTAAATAATATAATATAATTATTAATACAATATGTAACCCATAATAATGTCAGGAAACGTAATTTTCACAATATGAAATTTAAGAATGGGTCACTTGTTTTCCTTATGACCCTTACCAACTCAGGAATCCAAACTTTTTCTGCTTCTTGGTGCATCTTCTAGATCATGTCACTATTTACTTTCATTGTCACTGATGCTCCCTGAAAAGTGAAGACTTTTGCCTCAAAATGTTAAAATACAATCAGCACTGGCCAATGTGGCAACAAATGGATGCGTGAATACACGCTAGATTTGAGATCAAAATAGAGACTATGCTAGAAAGTTTATAGACCTTATTAGGAGTATGTTTTAAGGAGAAAATGACAGAAAAATTCATTTCAGGATTATTATCAATCAAGGGTATCTCGTAAGTATAGGATGAGAGGAACAAAGTTACCTTAACTTTAGGCTCTGGTTGATTCACATACCAAATCCAATAGAGCTTCCTGTTTTGAAGCTCATACAACACGGTGTGTGCCAGAGGCCAAGTCAAAGTACAAGCATTTTCCTAGATCAGGGTATGCCTTTCTGATGCCAGTGATGGTTTTTGAATTCTCAATATTTGAAAAATCAAGAACCCCTCTCCATGCAAAATAGCCTGAATATCTGTTTAGATAAAAGGATAGAGAAAAGTAGATGTAAGCTCTATTTTGAAGTACAAACAACAAAAAAAGCATTATTCCCCTAGGTGAGATCGTCATTTTAAAATACAAACCTGAGTTTACAATCGGGGAGATATTTTTGGCAAATGGAAGAGAGACAACCATCTGCTGCAACAAGCAAATCCCCTACTATCTCTACAACCTTGCCAGTTTCTAGTACTTTAGCCTTTGCTATCCTTATCATCAGCAACAGGGAAAGAGAGAAAAAGGTGAGCCCAACAAAATACATTTGATGGAGGTGCATTGTCCAAAAGGCCATGAAGATCAGCCCAATGTGTTGCTTTGAAGTTAAAACTCTTATCTCTTGTCAATGTGAAGTTGACCTTCTTCTCACTATCAGTTGCATGGTTCTGCTCAGGTGAAAAAAATTAAGACTATTTTTTACGAGAAAGACTATAGTTTCTCATAGGATTTCTACTTCAAACATACATCAAGATATCAAAAGGGTTCTTTTTATTGGTTTATCCTTGGAATTCCAAACCAAAGTATCAACTAACCACCACTCATTCAGATAAACACATACAACGATGAGAATGACAATGGCAACAACAACAACAAAAGTTTTATCCCACTAGTTGAGATCAGATACATGAATCACACGGTGCGACTAATCTCAATTAGAGATCAAATTTTCAAAATTCAAAGAAAGACATAATCAAAGTTAATTTGATCAATCTTAAATGGTCATATGAGGACTGTAATATTTGTTGAAGGTAAGGAGGTTTGAGAGAGAAGGGTTTAGTGTTGGGTGCTTGAAGTATTATACCAAGAGGCATCAGATTTGGAATGCTCAACAGTGTTACCTCCAGCATAGGGAAAATCCTAGTAATATAGTAAGCTATTGGGCTCCAGTCCATATGGGCCCATATAACCATACAATAACCTATTGGGCTTGTATGTGAACATATTATTATTAATATATATATATATATAACATTTATATTCAACAATCTCCTCCTATGTTCACCATACAGCACAATCCAATAAGGTAGTCAGTGTAATGTTCAAACAAACATGAATCATCCACATCCAGTCTAAGACAATCAACTCGGATCAGTAAAAGAGTTTTAATAATAAAATATTAAACTCAGACTACGTTTGCAATCAAACTAAGAAGCATAATAATCATGATGTTCACAAAATAGAAATTACAAAATGTAAGTCTCAAGTAAATGGACTCCAACATAATGGGCAATAACAAGTGAACTATCAAGTTCCCTACTACTCTAAATGATATATTCATATATCAAGTTGGTCCTCCTCCTAAGGATCCAACTTCTTAAGCTCTCCTCCATCTCTACCATCCCTTGTAGATTTTCAATCATTTGAATAAACTACTAAAAATGTCTAGTTCTACTAAAAGAACTTAGCATCATATCATCAGACAAAGAAGAACATATATGATTGTCATAAGCATCATAATATCATGTTCATAAGCATCAAGCCAGTTTCATTAATTATGAACAAAGCCTAAATAGTTTAAGTTATAAAGAGCCATCAACCTAAGTTTATTTGTAAGAGAGTAACGATTGTCTCGTTTCACAGAATAAGACTAATAGTCATATCACTTACAATAACCTAGTCTTGTAATGTCAAGTTTCAATTAAGAACAAGACTAATATGCTTCTTATATAATCAACTATTTATATGTTTCAATTTGGAATGTCACAGTTACTAATTCCTTAAAGTCAAATAATCTAACATCAAGTTTGGAATGAGATCATTTAACCAAAAGGATAGGCCAACTTGGTAGGATTGTATCATCAAGTTTGGAATGTCACAAGCTTCCCAGATCGAACTTTGAATTGGATTAAAAATCATCTCATCAAGTTTGGAATGAGATAACTCACCCTTTTCAAAATAGTTAGCAACCACAATCATCAATGAAACATATAAATTGTGCCTATCATTTGGCCAACAAAAGAAGATTTGATAATTCAAAACACACAATTTAAGGTAAGTAAATGATAATTAAGACTTGTCTACATAGTCTTTAACCCCATTTCCCCCATTGTTTTGAATAATTGATCTTTAGGCAAACCTTTTGTGAGAGCATCAGCTATGTTATCCTTCGATCTCACATCAACCAAAGTGATAACTCCTTGTTTTTTCAGATAATTCAACAACGCATGTCTCAGCCTCACATGTCTTCTCTTTGAATTAAAGAGAGCATTCTTTACGACTTGGACTGCTGCTTGATTATCACAAAATAAACTTAAAAGAATTAATCTTTAGTTTAGTCAAAGAAATATCCATAATCAGATTCTTTATCCATTATGCCTCTTTACCAGCTGAGGCTAAAGCAAAAAGTTATGATTCCATTGATGACAACACAATACAAGTTTGTCTTTCGGATTTCCAAGTAACAGCAGCTCCACCTAGAGTGAATACATATCCACTGGTGGATTTACTATTTCCAATTTCTAAACACCATGAGGCAACAGAATATCCATCCATAGTTGGAGGATAACTAGAATAACATAGAGCATAATCTTTAGTACCTTTAAGGTATCTCATCAGCCTAATCCCAATGCTCTTTATTAGGATTACTAGTGAAACGACTCAACATGCCAACTGCGAAGGCTATGTCAGGTCTAGTGCAACTCATAGCATACATGAGACTACCTATCAGTTTTTAGTACTTTAACTGATCCACGCTGGTCCTTCATTAGGACTCAGTCTTTTGTTATAATCATATGGTGTCTCACTCGGTTTACACTCCTTGTTCCCCAGGCAGAAAGTAGCTGCTCAATATAATGAGTTTGGCTAAGGGAGATAACTTGCCTTTCAAAACTTACTTTCATACTGAGAATGGTACTAGCTATACCAAGATCTTTCATGTCAAATTCTCTAGCTAAAGTGGTTTTCACATCACTCACTATAGAATGATCGAGCCAAGAATTAACATGTCATCAACATACAAGCATATGATGACTATCTTATTTGACATGAAACGATAGTAAATGCATTTATATGAATAACTGGACTGAAAACCATAGCTCTTTACCACCTTGTCAAACTTAAGGTGCCACATCTTGGGTGCTTGTTTAAGACCATACAAAGATATGTTCAATTTATAAACTTTTTCCTCAAGACCTTTCATGACATACCCTTCAGGTTGTTCCATGTAGATTTCTTCATTTAACTCTCCATTTAAGAAAGTTGTCTTTACATCCATTTGATGCACTACAAAGTGTTCAATAGATGCCAAAGCAAGAAGAATTCTTCTAGTTGACAGATGACATACAGGTGAATAAACGTAAAAAAAGTCTATTCCACTATGCTGTTTAAAGCCTTTAGCTACTAAACATGCTTTATATCTAGCTATTGATCCATCACTATTTAGTTTCTTCTTTAATACCACTTACAGCCTATAGCCTTAGCCCCTTTTGGAAAATTGACTAGCTGCCAAGTGTGATTCTGTACCAAAGAACTCATTTCATCATCTGAGGCTTCTGCCCACAATAAGAATTCCCTAGATCTCATTGCTTCTTGATAGGACAATGGATCACCCTCTATATGGTAAGTGACAAAGTCCTCACCAAAACTTTTAGAAACTTTATCTCTTGTAGATTTTCTAATTGGGATTGGTTTAATAGCCAGTTGTGTGAGATTAGTGTCAGAAGGACAAGCTATAGATTCTACAAGAGATTCTGAAATCATATTGGTAGATCCAAAAACCTTCAAGTTAAGATTGCTAACAAACTTGTACTCAAAGAATTCTGCATCTCTAGATTCTATCACTGTATTAGTAGATAAATCCAAAAATCTGTTTGCAACTCTATCTTCTGCACTACCTAGATATACACAAGTAGTGGTTCTAGGTCCCACCTTAGGCCTTTTAGGATCTTGTATCCTTACATAGGCAACACAACCCGAAGTTTTAAGGGTATCATATCTACAAGGACGTTTGTGCCATATCTCATAAGGTGTCTTAGACAATTTAGAGTGCGGCAACCTGTTTAAGATGTGATTAACAGTTAAAACAGCTTCTCCACAAGAGGAGGAAGGCATGCTAGCTATAAGTAACATAGAATTTAACATTTCAATTAAAGTTCTATTCTTACGCTCTGCAACACCATTTGATTGGGGTGAGTAAGGAGCAGTGGTTTCATGTATTATGCCTTCCAAAGCACAAAATTCCTTGAACCTAGTCATTATATATTCTCCTCCTCTATCACTCCTAAACCTCTTAATTTTCAAATTAAGTTGATTTTCAACTCTAGCTTTAAAAATCTTAAACTTTTCAAAAGCTTCATCTTTCAATTTCAACAAATAAACATGACAATATCTAGAGAAATCATCTATAAAAGTATTTAGGTACTTCTGACCCCTCTGGTGACATAGTTTTTAAAGTCACAAAGATCAAAATGTATAAGCTCAAGAAGTGTTGTGCTTTTAGAAACCGACTTAAAAGATTTTCTAGTGATTTTAGTTTGTGCACACACTTAACATTTGTCAAATTGAATAGAAGTATCTAATGAAATGTTGTGAGTTTTAGATAAATGTTGCATTTTCCTATAGTTCACATGTCCAAGTCTATTATGTAATAATTTTGGATCAATCAAAGTAGAACTAACATGGTTTATGCTATCATTATCTAAACTCAATCTATACATGCCATTGATCATAAATGCACAACCGAAGTAGCATGAGTTAACAAATAAAGTTTGTAAGGACCCTCTCTGTGGCGCTGGTAGCTCCAGATCCCGCGCTGATGGCGCCGGGATCCTTCTCCAGAAAACCCTGGTGAGTGTGTGGCGCGGTAAGCTCCAGAGCTGGCGCGGATGGCGCTAGAGGTTCGGCCAGTTCACGCTGATGGTATGATGATGGCGCTAAGGGCGTGGATAAGTCGAGAGGTTGGCGCGGTTAGCGCCAAGGGCCGCACGGGTCGCGCCAGTAGTGCCCTGGAAAGTTTAAATCCTCTGGTTTTCCACGCGGACAGCGCCAGGAGCTGCGCTGATGGCGCCACAGATCTGCAGCTGGCGCGGATGGCGCGGTGTCCCGCGTGGATCGCGCGGGAAGGTCGGTGCAGACTATATTTAAAAGAGGGTCGCGTTTTGGAGGAGGAGAAAATGGTTTTCTTCTTCCTCAGACCTCCAGCAGCCATGGGAGAGCTTCCCAAACTCCCATGACCTTTCCTGATGACCCTAAACGCTTCCTGAACCCTTTAATCTTCCTTTAAACCGAGTGGAAGTGAGAATCCTTCCTCCAAAACCTTTGAAACCCCAGAGAACTCATCCTCTGAGAGAAGCTGCAGAGAACTCGAGTTTGGGCGAGGAACGGCGGTGGCTAGTGACACCAAGGCTAGGGAGAGCAGCCCAGAGGCCTTCCTCATCGGTTCTGAGGTAAGAAACTCGAGTTTCTCCGGTTGATTTTAGATTTGGGGGTTTCCTGTGAATAGTGACCCATCTGTGATAGGGCTAGAATTAGCTCTGGGTCCAGTTGAGAGAAGTGTTTAGAATGTTGGGAGGAGGAAGGATTAGCTTTCAGTTTGTGATTTGGTGAATGTTGGTTTTTGCTCTAGGTGGTGCATGTGTGACTTGGACTGAGTCACTTGATTTGAGACATGCAAGAGCCAAACTGATGGGCTTGTGGTGCCTGAGAGGCCATGGAGACGATGTCTTGTGATATGGACCGTCTAAGCCCTATGGAAACCCTGAGGTTTTGGGTTGTTGAGCTATGAGGCTCACTGTGAATGGCTAGCTGTGAGTCTAGGATGACTCTGAGGCTATGGTTGAGCTGAGATAGACCACTGAGGGTCTATGGACAGGCCTGTGATAGAGGAGCCTGATGAACCTTAGGTAGAGAACCTGGGTTGATAGAAAGGACTGAGGTTCCTTTCTTAGTGGCAGTTGATGACTGCTAGATGAGCTTGTTCATGTTATGTGCCTGAATGGTCTGTGATATGTGATTGGTTGCCTTGTTAGGGCTTGACACGAGGTGTCAGAGGAGCAGACCATCGTTCCAGAGGCTGGAAGTGCAGGCACGACTTGCCAGGTAAGCTCATCACTCTGGGGATTAGTCCCTTTCTCTTGTTTGCCACCCAAGTGGGTGATTGATGCATGCCATGCTTGATTCTATATATTTGTTTATGTGCATGTTGTGGAATGAAAGGCCAAGGTGGCCTGTTATTGATGACAATGTATGTATAAAGCCTGAAAGGCTAGATGAACGGTTCTTGGAGTGATACTCAGACCGTTCTAGAAATATGAATGACATGATAAACCCTAGGATAGACACCGAGATGGTGTGAGGGTACTATGACACCTGTGGCTTCAGGTGTGAGACCTTGGGTCTCTGCTTTGATGTGCTGGAACCTACAGGATACTGGACTGGTATCGGGCTAGCTGAGGTTCCCTAGCCAGAGGAAGAGTTTGAGGACTCCCTAGAATAGCTGAGATTCCATGGGAGGTGCCACTGCTCTCCATTAAAGTCCTAAGGATGGATTGCCCTGCGTGGAGGTTCCTCCTTAGGCAAGTGATTATGAAAGTCCTGGAGGGCTATTCCGAGGCCAGTGTATGTGATTAGGTCCTGGAGGGTTTTCCTGGGATAGTGCAGTGGAAAGTCCTGAGGGATTGAGAGCTCCCTGTGTGGATTGTCTCTCTCAGGCAAGTGATTAGAGATCCTGAGGGATTGAGAGCTCCCGGTGTGAATTGTCTCTCTCAGGTATCTGACTGACAAGTCTTGAGGGATTGAGAGCTCCCTGTGTGGATTGTCTCTCTCAGGCAGCTGATGAGTGTCCTGGGGGATTGAGAGCTCCCGGTGTGGATTGTCTCTCCCAGGCAGAGGAAAGTCCTGTGGGATTGAGAGCTCCCGGTGTGGATAGTCTCTCACAGGCAGAGGATTGGAAGTCCTGAGGGGTTGAGTGCCTCCGGTGTGAGATGATCCCTCTCAGGCATTGGACGGGAAAGTCCTGAGAGATTGAGTGCCTCCTGTGTGAGATGATCTCTCTCAGGCATGTGCTGTGAAAGTCCTGGAGGTGATTGCCCATTTATGGATGTTCTTGCCCAGGCATGTGTTATGGAAGTCCTGGTAAGTCCAGGCAGTTGACAGATATGCTGTATCTCTAAGAGAGGGCTTTCCGAGGGGATGAAAGCCTAAGGCCTCTTAGATGAGCCATATCTGGATTCTTAAAGTCCTGAGTAGAGAGATTCCTCAGGCAATGTGTGTGTGAAGTCCTGAGTAGGTGACTCAGGCAATGCTGGTTCAGAGATGAGGCGGTGCCTCTCTGTTATGAGAAGTGTCCTGTGGTGGACACTATGTATAGTACCTCTGTGAGACAAGTCTAGGATGGCTTGAGAGCCAGTTTGAGGTGAGAGACCTCTGATGCTGAGAGCATCCAGTTAGTACCCAGAGAGTTGGGGAATGTGTGACGGCCAGAATGATGTCCTAGGCCCAGATATGTTTTGTTATAAGTATTTTGTGCTTGGTGGTGAACCAGGGTAAGGGAGGATCTCCCAGGACCCTGAGCTTGCTGAGACATTTGTCTCACCCTGTGTGGGGTTTGTGGTTTTCAGGTACTTCTAGAGGAGAGAAGTTACCACAGGGCAGGAGGCCCTAGCTGAGTTGCTGGAGTGGTCATAGGCTGCAGATGAAGACTAGAAGAGTCTCTTTCTTTTGATCTCTGTCTTGTTTTGTCTGTATAAGTATAGGGTGTGAGAGTACACCCGTTGTTTGTACATATTTATGTTGTATAACCACAGATGTGGTAGAACTTATGAGTTGTATATATATGTACATGTGATGTTATGTGTATGAGTTTATGTTTCCTCCTGATTATCTCTGTTTAGACTTTATGTTCTCTGCCTATGTTGTTTTATGTTTGAGTTAACTGGATCCTCAGGGGCTTGTTCACTACTAAAAAAATAGGTTTTAACATCGCTAGCTTAACATCGGTTATTGGGAAAACCGATGTTAACGAAAACGCGGTGGCAAATTTGTAAATAAATGGACTTTGTTAACATCGGTTTTGTTAAAAACACCTCAAAACCGATGTTAAGTAGTTCATATTAACATCCGTTTTCAAGTTTTTAAGAAAACCGATGTTAA
>PYAF01002766.1:0-28006 GCA_007407185.1 Glycine tomentella
AAATACAAAGCACAGTCAGTTAAATCGACTTACTTGTCAGCAACGCTTCGAATTCGACAGGGCTTCGCTTCAGAGGATATCAAGACCCAAGCTTTAGAGAGAAGGCAGACCGATTTTTAGAGAGAAGGCGGAATGGATCAAATGCCATTTGCAGGGGCTTATATAGGCAATCAGGGCAGCCAAACACGCCCTGCCAGGGTGTGTTTAAACACGCCTAGCTAGGGCGTGTTTAAACACGCCTAGGCAGGGCGTGTTTGGCTGCCCCAAATGCCTAAATATTCCCCAAACAGCCCCTTTTTCCTAATTAAATAATTAAATAATATTATTTTTAAATTTTTGCCTCCAGAAATTTATATCATAAAACGCTACATTAAATTTAATATGCATGAATCAGAACTGCAGCTTATGAAACTTCTACTAGTCACTTAACATTTAAGGCTTTCTGACTTTGTGAAAGTAGAAACGATGAATTACCAAATCAAATATTTTGCCTTTTCAACTTTAAAAAGATTAGGGTGTTAATCCGCACTTAAGATATTTCAGGTAAACTTTACTAAATGACCTTTATTTATTCACATATTTACATTGTCATATAAGTCACTGTACCTGTATCATTATTAAGTATTAACTTGTTTAAGCTCGGTAAATATTAAAATATTACTACCATTATTTAAAAAAAAAACATTAATAAACTATAAATGCATCACAAATCCAACTTCCCAAAAAAGAAATTATACATGTCATCGAATTAAAATTTAAATATTATATAATAATTTCTAACATCTGAACCTTTATCACCATGACAGATTGATAGAATTTATTTATATA
Organism: Glycine tomentella; assembly: GCA_007407185.1. NCBI lineage: Eukaryota > Viridiplantae > Streptophyta > Magnoliopsida > Fabales > Fabaceae > Glycine > Glycine tomentella. The sequence goes on from PYAF01002766.1 coordinate 829, forward strand.
AATATTTTTGCAGTAAAGAAAGATAAGATAAGGAAAGTGAAAAAATTGAATGTTGTAAAAAAATGTTATATAAATAAAATAAATCTATTTATGTTTAGTTCAATTTATCTTTAAAAAATATTTATATTTTTTTTAACTTTACGAGATAATTTTTTAAAAATAAACTAATATTTTCTTAAAATCATGTTAGCACATAATTTTTTCCATTTTAAAATTGTCATTATGTACATCTTTTCCTTCTGTCCTTAGAAATCATAGATTAGAGATTTTTTTCATTGCCATACCAGATACAATAATTTGTTATTCTAAATAAAATCATTTGGTACAAGATTATGTCCTACTTTTTAGAGCAAGTCTTTCAAGGTTGTTTCTTTAATTGTTCAACTATGCATGTTGATTGTTCAATTTTGACTATGAGTGTTGATTGTTCAATTTCCAAGGTCAAAGTTCTCTCAATTTAGGACCTTCAAAGTAACAGAGTGTGTTCTTATACCTTTAGTTTTTATTTAAGAATTAATTAAAATATTTGTCTTTAGTATAATTGTAGTTGGAAACATCAAATTCATCAGTGAAAATTCATCAGTGTGTTCTTTTTATCCATGAAGAGATGTGATTGTGACGTGTAAGAATGAAATGTTAGTATTGCTTTTACTTTTAAGCATGTAGAAAATCTGACTTTCTTCTATTGGTTTGTAGCTTAATTACATTTTGTATCTGACAGTAGAGAAATATAATTTCTTGGTACTCACAAGGGCGGACAAGAAATTTCAGTTGTTTACTTCCGGGCTGGCTACACACCAAAGGACTATCCTTCAGAATCAGTACTGAGCTACTTCAATTCAGTTTTTTTGCTGCTCATAAAAACTGACATTCCAACGTAGAAACATGTCTTATAGATGCAAGTTCTGCAGAACTCACTTGACCCTTGCAGATGATCTCATCTCTAGGGAAGGTACTTATGCATGTCTTATATGACAAATTTTTGTTGGTAGTTTTGTTAGTTAAATTAGAGAACAAATAGTTCAAAGTGCAAAGTGTTAAATGAATCTAGATAGAAATCAACTATCTTTTTCCTTTATAGTCACTACTGATGAAGCTCTAGTGTTCATGATCATCTTTTTCTCTCCCTTTGCAAGGTAAGTCTCAAGTTAGCTCCACTGTTTAATCACCTCACTAACTGTTTAATCTTGCGTGTTCAATACTTCATTGTTCTTAAATAACCTTTCACTATTTCCACGACCCACCAAGGACCTGAGACCTTATTACATGCCTTAATAAAAAACAAAATCATTTTCATTGTTCTTATTACACGTCTATCTAAGAGTAGACTTAATTTATGTGCATCATGCTTATAGCAGGTATGGCTGTACCTTTCAACTTGTTATCAAGAAACTTTAAACTTTGAAACATATGCCTCACGTTTTCTTGTTCCTTCACTTTCCAGACCAAAATGGTATCTATGTGCCCTTCATCTAGCAGTTCTTGTGTTTTAATTTAGAAGATTTGGCACCAGCAGAGATGCTACAAGGCTTTGACAATGTTCAATTGGCAATTATCTGGCGTATCTAGTTGGAAAGAAATGCTAGAACCTCTATTGGGTGTTAGTTACCTCAAGTTTATTTGGGATGCAATCAGTTCACCTAGTTTTGTTTTAGCATTCTACTACCGATCTTCTTTGCGGGGCAGGGTTGTCTTTTTAGAATAGAGAGATTGACTTGTTGTATTAGATGTTTCTTGTTCTTAATTCTTTTTCTAACCTCTTATTTTTGTTATAACTGTTGAGGATTGCTTTTCCTTTCACATTTGTACCTCTTTTTTCTCTTTTAATAAATTCTTTTATATAATTTTTTTTACATGATATAATTTTATCTCTCAAGTATGTATCTGAAATATAATTCCTGTGAACTCTGAACATGCTAAATTAGCCCACATGTATAGACGGACAGTTTTGTTGTTTCTGATTTTTTTATTTTTTATTTTCATTCAAGGCACCTTTATTTAATATATTGCATGACTATAAGTTAATGACTTTACCTACAGTTGGAAGTTGTAGGTATAAGTTAATGTTTTTACCTACAGTTAGAGGTTGTAGATATAAGTTAATGATTTTTACCTACGCACATTGTGAATTGCAGGCATGCATTTCATGTAGTGACAATCAAATGTAATTGCAGGTGAAAGAAAATCCGTAAGTAAAATCTATAGTGACAGGCTATTAGCCGTCGGTATATGCTCCTTTAAAATTGACGGAAAAAATGTCCGTAGGACAATATTTTATACATTTATCTACGGATTTTTTTTATTTATAATGACAATTTTTGTCCGTCAGTATGCTCTGAGGTTGATATTGAGAGGTTCATGTTTTGAAATTAGACCCAATATTTTTTTAAGACATGTTCATATTATGTTTTGGATCATTATATTTAATGTCTTATATTCTTTTAAAAGATATAAGTTTTCTCATTTGCTCAACACTACTCTATCATGTTTGTTTTGTGATAGGATGTTGTTTTTGTGTTGTAGAGCCTATTTGGATAAAGTTAGAAGTATTCTTAATTTTTTTTATTAGAAAAATTCTCAAAAAATTTTAAAAGTAATTTTTTATCCAAGTTTTATATTTCTTTTATTTATAATCTAATTATACATAATGTTTAATATTAATATATTGCTCGAAAAAATCAAGTTAACCAAATTGTTGCTCACTCCTAAATAATTTTAAATAATTTATAATAATATAAAAATTTAAACTGAAGAATGTGTTCTAATTAAGTAATTAAGTTTATGTAAAATCTCTAATGACCTGCTATGCAGCTAAGCCATGCGCATTATTTGCCATTGTTGCTAGATATGTACAAAATATGTTCAGGTAAGATGCCAAATGAAAAACTTATATAACAAACCTTTTGAACGTAGTCTAAAGTGACAACAATTTTAAAGATATTGCAGAATATATGGTCTTTTAAACTTTGCGACGCTGAATATTTGACCCCTTTGTTTGTTTGTTTAACTCATCTGGAATTTTCTGAGTTTGAATTGAATCTCCTTTCTCCCTTTAATTTGGTTTGTTATGGTTGTTATTTGTTAATTATCTGGCACCAACTCATTTTATCATATCATATGTGGTGTTCCTGAGTTTTTGAAGTCAATATATTGTTCCACCCACACGTGCATGGATATCCACGCAATTACTGCTTTTACTTTGAATAATAGCACAGTCAACACTGTTGCATGGAAAGTAACCTTTTTCAAATCAACAACAACAACAAAATTAGGTTAACTACAAGAAAAACATTAATTGCTTAAGCCAAGTTTACTTTTAATTCTAGCTATAGGCTTAAAGAAATTTTATGAATTAAAAATAGAGGTAATTAAATTGATAAATTTTTAGAGGAAACTGATTTAATTAACTCAAAATAACCTATTTTACACATTGAGATTTTTTCTTCTTCTATAAACAATAGTTTATTTGATATTACTTAATTACAGAGAACTGATTCACATGATTAAGTGTTGATTTGATTTAGAATTTAGTGAAATTAATTTTGAATCATTAACTGTGAATTAGGGGCATCATTATGTTTGGATAATCATTGCTGCAATCACTTATAAGATAATAAAATGGGCTAATTTGTTAGAGATTAAAAAAAGTGATTCTTATATATATATATATATATATATATATATATATTAATCCATTTTTTTTTTTGAGATTTTAGGCGGGAAAATAAGCTAATTTATATTTATTTAAAATCATAAATATTTATTTGTTTATAAGAAACAGTTGATTTAATGAGAAACTATTCAGAATAGCTTCTGACTTTAATTAGATTTTAAATTCTGGTTAAAATAAATGAATGAAAAAAAATAAAAGAATATATATATATATATATATATATTTAAATGATCCTTTTATTAAAAAAAAAAAGGCATAACAAAATGACCAATAGTTTATAATCAACTTAGGCATTTTAACTTTTTTAAAACTTAGATGAGAAAGCTCTTACAAAAGTTAAATACATAAGCTGATCAATTCTAACTTACAGGGGAAAAAAAAAAACTCAATCCATTTACCTTTTTTTCATAAAAATTTTATGTAGAAGTCTAGCTATCCCAACATACCTGTAGCTAGATTAATCTAAAAAAATACACACATACAATAATTTTACAAAAGAAAATACAAAAAATGATTTTATAAATTAAAAATTACAAACAAGGACTAAATGGGATAATTCGGCCGACAAGCTAGCCCAGCACAATTATAAGTGAGCAAAAAATTTATAACCACTCATTCAATTGGTGTAGATAATGTATAAGTATAGCTTGGAGAAAAAAAATGGACAAATACTAGGAAAAGAAAAGAAAACAAAGTCACGGAATATTTCCTTTGCTTCTTTAATTTCTTTTCGAATCTATGCGTTTGGCCATTCAAAATGGGATCAATCTCCACAAACTTGTGTCTTCAAAAGTTGGTGCCTATAATATATTTTTTTTTGTCTTTGACTACACAGCAACTTGAAGAACTTCGTATATAAACAATTACCTTAACTTTGATCCTCTATTCTTTTCTTTCCTTTTCCTTGATATTGTTATAATATTGGCGATGACAAAATCAACAATAGTAGCAACATTGATAGACCCAATATTGAAAATTAATAACACAACCTGATAGCTTTAAAAAGCACGTAAATAAATCTTAAAAAAATGCTCTAAAAGATAAAAACCCTCTATAGAATTTAAAATATACCTCAAAAAAAAAAAAAAAAAAAACATAACTTCGTTTGGTTCGAGCTAGCCACTATAGAGTTTTAAACAATTAACTTCGTTTGGTTTGCTATATATACTAAAAACGTGCATTGAATAGAAGGAAGAAATTTTTTCACTAGCTGCAGTGCACATGGTATCAGGACCCTACAAAACAGACGGGTCTTTATGCAATTCTATTTATATATATATATATATATATATATATATATATATATAAAATAAAAATGGCACCTAATGTGTCTAAAATTATAGAAAAATGTTTAGGATTTCATGTCAATTCTTTTTAAAATACAATTTAATAACTTAAAGAGTTTACAATCTCCGCTTCACATATCGTGAGAGTATGTTTTGATAATAGGCTTGTGTGTAGAACTAAATACACAACTTTTACACTCACCGTTGCCCATATATATATATGTGTGTGTGTATAGGATTTCATGTCAATTATTTTTAAAATACAATTTACTCCAACAATTCTCTTAAAAGTCACAATAATTAATCACACTTTCTTTTCCGATTATTATAGTTTATACGATTAATAACCAAATTTTATCACCAATATCATGACACTAAGATCAAATCCAAGCAATCTGAATATTACACAGAATGAAATTGACGGGGTTTTCTTAATTTTATTTTCTCCAAATTACCTAAAGAACGAAACCAGAAGAACCTGTCCAGTTATCCTGGCTGTAACACTCTGATGACAGTAATGTAATACCTAGCTCGGCATCATTAATTTGTTATCCTTCTTGTCCCTCTCTTCACATGTGGAATAGACACTTATTGTATCACTCTTGTTCTGAACTACACATGTCGCATAGGGTGACATAAATTAAAATAGGTTCTTGTATACTTACATGCCTATCAAAAAGTGGTCCTATTTTTGTTGCTAATAATTTGTACTGAGAAAATGATATTACTGTTAGAAGAAGGTGACCACACCATATTCCAAGGATGAGTTTAGAATGTGTTAGCAATTTGCCAAAAGAAAATCACCAACGTTAAGGATAATGCTCAAACCGTTCTTTCTCTATATTCACATTAATAATCAGTTTCATTGTTTAAGAATTTAATTTGAATACGCTGTTATGTGACCAATCAATCATAAATTGTCATTAAATTGAAAGTTGTTAATTTTTATAATAATTATTTATAAATTATAGATGTATAATGAGTTGATAATGTAAAATTATTTAGCGTATTAAAATTAAATTCTATTCCAATCTTAAATAACTGATCATATTACATTTAACATTAAATAAACTCACAAATCCCTAATGAATATGTGCAAGTCGAATTCCGGTATAGCACCTAGAAGGACTTTGGTGCTCAGGTATCTTGGAGATAAAGTATAAAACATTAGTGTGAATTTGTACCTTAAGCCTTTTAAGCTTATTTTTCATTGGATTTCTCATGAGTCAAGGTAAGAGAACACACATTTTTGAACATTTTTTATTGGTTAAAATATATTAAAAATGATAAAATTTTGTTGATTTCACATTAATGACTTTTATTCTGATTATAAAATAAAATATGTTAAAAGAATATGTTAAATAATGTATATTTAGCACTCTTGGTCAAAGTAATGTTTCTTATGTGATAATACATGAGAGGTACTATTGAGGCAAACACCTTAGGGCATGTTTCGAATGTTTGAATTACTGTTGATAAACTTAAGTTTGGATCAATTTTAAGTTTACAAAGATGAATACTAAGTGTTTTTCTCAAACTAAATTTTAACTTTAAACATACTTTAGGAGAAAAATTAAATATGATATCAAACTCATTTTTCTCTTCAAATTGAGTTTAGAGTTCTCCCATTGACAAATGAAACATAGTCATAATTTTTTAAAGTTGTTATTATCATATTGTATTCTAGATCCATGTTTTGCGTGAAATGCTACCGGGGTAAAACCCCTTAATTTACAATACTGTTATTAACATATTATATGTTCATGATCTAAAATATCGCACCAACAAGCATGAGCTTTGTGACGGTTCTCGAGTTATTGGAACATTGGGCCTTTTAAGATTGAATTGCATGAAATAGCTTAACCAGACCCAGAACAATATAAAACAACTATCTCATTTATTTTTATTCATCTTATAAATAACAAATACTTTTTATTTTTAAATAAAAGGAGAAAACATATTATTGCATAGAGTTGTAAAAAACATTTCAAAGAAAACGATGAATACCGTAAGAAAAAAAAAATTATCATTTTCACTCCATCAAAATTCCCAATGCCACACAAAAACAAGCCACTTTAGCAAACAAGCAAACAAAATATAATAAACAAACAGGAAACACATGACCTGTCAATTTCATTGCCACAAATGTCAAATATATTTATACAAACACGATACATCTTGAATAAAAACCATTCCATCAACATTTTCCCCCAACTTCATAAACATATAAAATACCAATTGCATTCTTCATGCTTATAAGCAAATAATTTTTTCGTTTTTACTTTTTAATTAAAAGAATAAACCTCCATCATATTATATACTCATGATTTTCAAAAATTCATTACAACCTTTGACAACGAAATTCGTTTATATAAGGAATAAAATGTTGAATTGAATCAAAATCCCTGCAAAAGGAATCGGTGGCTCACACACACACACACACACGAATTAAACCCTCTTATATGCTCAAAAAACGATTACATAAATTGAATAATAATAATAATAATAATAAGGGTTACAAACTTACACTTCTGTTCAGTAATTAAAGCCACAAATAAAGAAAAGAAAGAGAAAAAAAATTTAAAAAAATACTGGGTCTTACTCTTATTACTTACGATGAGGGTATATTATGTGTAAAAAAAAAAAAGAAAAAAAGCGAAAATGAAAATGGAAAGATGTTAGAAGAAATATTCATAATTTTTCTTCATTTTTTATTTATTATTTACACGTTAACGAAGGGAGGAACCCGCGAAGGTGGTTCGTAGCAAAACGGTGCGGCGGGGTGCTGCCACTTTTTGAAGACAACTTTTTCCGGCTGGCGTTGTTGCTGCGGTGGCGGCGGATCGTCCTTCTGCGGCGGCGGAGGGGGCGACGAGACCAGCGGGGACAGCAGCGGGATCGCTACGTTCCACTCGACGGCGCGGTTTATCTGGAGCGACGACGGGGCGCGGCTCTGCAGGCGGCTGGGCTGGCGGCGGGAGGGTCGGGTTCTGTGGGATTCGGCCATGTGCGGCGGCGCGTGAGATCGACGGCGAAGAGAGAAGTGGAGTGTGTTTTTGAGAGAGAAAACTGAAAAATGAAAAACGGTGGGTGGGTGGGTGTGGAGGTTTGGGGGTATAAATAGAGGGGCGTGCGGTGCACACGTTTGGAATCTTAAACTGAAATGATTGATGCGGCTCGGCTCGACTCGGCTTGGATTATCATAATACACGTGGACCGTGGCGTATAACTAGTGTTTCCCTACGTATCTCTACTCTCTAGTATATTTTTGTTAATAAAATTCATTTTTATTTTTTACCAAGGGCTAGTTAATTTAGACTTTAGATGATATATCATACTCTATGTTACTCCCTCCATCCTAATTTTTTAAGCACATTTTTTTTTTACAAAATGAATTTTATATCGTTTTTAATATTTTATTAAAAAATTAAAATAATTATTATTTTAAGATAACTTTTTTTCCTTATGCGACAATTACAGTTGGACAGATGAAGTATTTTTTAACTGAAAATTTTAATTCAAATTTAATGCGTTAAAAACCAAATATATTGTTGCTCTCGGTCCTTGGATCACGTAAAACGTTAATTATTTTAAAATAAAAAATAAAAACACTATTCTAGATAACATTACAAACATAAACAATTAAAATAAAAACATAAAAAAATTAAAATAAACATTTTTATTAGCATATTTAACGTTAACCAATGAAAATGAACAAAAAGGATCCATATGTAAATATAAAATTCTAAATTGGAGATTTTAAAACATAAAATAATAAAATGAGAAATGAGCCAAAATAATATCTTAATAATTTAATTTATAATATATTTATAGTTTAAGTTTTTATATATCTAAATAATCTTGAGTTATTATATTATTAAAAATTAATATTTAATTTTATGACAAATAATTTCAAAATTATATTTTTTTACTGCAAATAAAATTATATTTAAGACGTTCTTTTATTGATTATGTAAAAAATTATATGGATAACACACAAAGTAAATTTTGTTTTTAATTATTTATATTTTATTAAAAATCTCACTATTTAAAGTTTAATATGTTTTGTTAACTAACATGTTATGATATGATTAGTAAATAATCTTATACCTTAAGCATATGGTCACGAGTTTGATTTTGTTTTGTGCTTAAGGAAAAAAAATATACGTAGAAATATGTCAACTCCTTAAATAAATTTCAATGAATCCAGGATTAGTTCTTAGCTTTTGACCGAAATATCTTAATGCATAAAAAAAAATTACTTTGTTAAGGTCAAATCTTAATTAATATTGATTAATAAAATTTGAATAAAAAATAAAAGTGTTGAAAAAAATATTGATTTATTGATTCTAATATTACTTTGAATTGTACAAAGAGAATAATATTGATTATACTTTCTAGTTGTCTTCTTGTTACTAATTTAACCATTAGAGTATTTTCATGCAAGAAGACTCCCTCTAATCACTGAAACATCTCTAGACCTCTACCAAACTATCATCATTCATCGCAGAGCAAAAGTATTTGATAATTGTGTTGTGAAATCGTAATTTGTAGAAACCATTTATTATTTCCATTTCTCCTAAACCTTGTGTTTTAAGATATGAATATTGAAAGCATTTTCTAAAATCTACAAGTCTACAACGTGTTGTATCTCTTGCTGTTGACTATGAATTTGTAGTAGTAAAATCAAAATCCATTGAAGAGTTTTGGTTTTTTGTGAATGATCATGAAAATGTTATTTAGGACCTAAAAACCTCTAGGTAAGTTAATACAAGCAAAATATGCTTTAAGGCATTATAAATCAATTTAGAAACATCATCAAAAATACATTTTGGAAATTCAAGGCTCGTTCCATAATTGGTCAAAGCTTTTGCAACCTGATCAGCCTCCCATAACACATGTTGCCAAACTACATGACCCCTGTATTGGTGGACAGCATGCCTTAGCCAACAACAGAAGCTAAAATTCATAGTTTTTTTTTTTATATAAAAAAAGTTAGGAGGAAAATTAGTGTGCCAAATCAATTTATTATAAGTGAAATTTACTAAACAATAAAAGTTAAAAAGTGCAATCAAGTCCAAAAATATATATAAGCAAAATATTATACTTTTATAGGAAGCAAGGATGTAGAGTATAAGAACCTGTTTTGTATTACATGCACTACATTTATGGCTAACAATGCATAATAATAGTCATTATTTCATCAAGTGATTACCTAATTTAAGGATAAACTAATTATTTATTAATTACAAATGAAGTTTAGCTCGATTGTTTAAACATGAGTTATTCTAAACTCTGTAATATGAGTTTGGTTTCTTCTGAATATTTTTACATAATCTTAACAATTATGTATACCAAATTTTAGAAAAATCACACAGTTGTAGTTAGATAATATTACGGTCAATGTTTTTTTAGACAATTACGGTCAGTGTTCACTTATATTTTAGAATTAGAAAAATATGACACATTAATTTGAATTCATTTAATGAAATATCTCATTTTTTTTACAGCAAATATCTAATAGTTTTAAAACTTTATAAAATTTTGTTTAATTCATCTATTCAATGTTTTTTTTCTTTCTAATTTAACATTTAGATCGTTAAATTTAATAACTTTATAAAGATTTCTTTTAGTAGAATAACTTTACCAAAAACTTATTTTTGGTGTTGCTTGACTCCACTCATTTATTTGTATATTTTACTTCTTTTTTATTGCATATATACGTTTAAAAAGATGAAGAAACATTTTTTGCTGTCAGGCATAAGAAATTCCCAGAGGATTAAAATATAAATTGCTAAATTTGATTCATATAAGATACATAACCTGAGGAAACCCGAGCCAAGCGGAATTGTGTTAAGTAGCTAGAGGATCATGGTCAAAGATAGGCACCACATAAAGCATTTAGTAGTATCAGATTATTAAAAAGGCTAATCTAACAAAACCTACAACCCTACACTTTCGTAGAGAGACAGCATGAAAAAGGGAGGTTCCAACCTTGACTTGCCAATTATACATTTTTGCATTCAATTGTAGAGTAAATTTTTGGAAGGAAACTAACTCGATTTTATTTTCTAAAATAATTTTCAATTACTAAATAAGTATATAAAAATTATTAAATTTTAATTTATGATCATTAAAATAATATATAATTTTATAGTTGAATTGGTAAAATGTTAAAAACTATATGAAATACCATAATATTTTTTACACTTGTTATAATTTAATTTGATTTGTAAAAATTAAAAATAAGTATTAGAAAATTTTACAACAGTTGACGTATTTTACTCGTCTAACTAAGTTCTTCATCTAGTTTAATATTTTTTAAAGGATAATCTAGCTTAGTTAATTTTGCGTCCTGAAATATTATTGAAAAAATGTAGTAAGGAAACGTAACAATAGTCTTATTATCATAGCCCAAGAAGGTCCCACTTGCAAATTCAGGCTATCTAATAAATCCAAATCTGGAGTGTTTTTGACCGGTCAAGAAGGTAGGGCGTCACGTTCACCTTTAATTCCTATCCCAAAAAGTTTTTAAAAAAATACAGTTTTTATTTAAAGTAAAATAATTGATACTATATCCAATAGGAATATTGATAATGTATTTTAGCATTATTTTTTTCTTTAGACTTTAATAAAAATTCACATTTTAATATAAATTTATAATTAAAATTAATTTTAACATCCAGTTAAATGTAATTATTTGAAATCGAGTAGATTCAACTAACCCCAACCTGTAATCGCTTTCTTTCAATTTCTCTTCCTACATACCACGCCGCATTCTAGTCCTCAATTTGTACACCACACACCCTTCTGTTGCACCATGCTGGTTTTCTTTATGAAAGTGACAAAATGTTTAGTTTATTAAAATGCTAACTTTCTTCAATTTGTTATTACATTACTTTAATTAAATAATGACATAATTTGCCTTCCAAAACAATAATAATTTTCTTAAAAAAGAAAAAATAAAGACCGGATATACCCCAAATCTTTACTGTTAAATGTATTAAAGTTCATGAAAATGAAAATTAATTTAGAACAATGACATTTCAATACCTTAATTTTTAAACCACTCTTCATTTTTTTAGTATACGTAAAAATGAAAATATGCTCGTATAATATCGTAAAAATAAAGAAATAAACGCATCTTATATCTCAATCTTATTAACAAAGATAAATGAGTTTGATTGAATACTGAAACAAGTAAACAAACATGAAAGTAGATAAATCTGTAAATCCTACTTTGAAAATTTGTCATTATTCTATTGAACTAGTATTTAAAACATACAAAGTCAATAATTTTTTTTGATGGCTTAATAAAGTTTACGTATGCATTCGAGCTTATTAAAACACATGAACACATTTCAGCAAATCATAATCATTAATAAAGGCTTTCCATTTTCGCTTCCCTAGGGACTTGGTTGTTTGTTTTCGTTTATAGAGAAGTTGGTGCCATAGGTTATATTTTATTGATTCACCTTTTACATACATAATAAATTACTAAATTTGATACCAGGTTTCGGATTCTCTTAACAGTAATTTAATGACCAATATGAAAATAACCACTAAAGCTGAAAGATTTACAAAACAGTGGGCTTCTTTGTTAAGAGTTCAGAATAGTCTAATGATCATTTCATGTATGTACACAAAAGAAAAAGAAGCCTTTAGCTGTAGAAAAGGATCCAACAATCTATACAAAGTTGGCTTTCCTAGATCTAAAAAACTAGACAAATAAATCACCTAAATAAATAAACTATCTCATTCGAAAAGCATTTTGAGATCTTGAATCCTAGCAGTCCGAACCTCATCGTCGGTGAGGGTACCAGATATCAACCTTTGTTTCCTAGCTTGAACTTGTTGCAATCGATCTTCCACTGTGTCCTGTTCACAATACCCCCATAAATCTTACTATTGGTTAACAAAAAACAAGGGGAAAAGGGAAAGTCAACAAAACGTGCGAATTTAAACTAAACCAAGAAAAGTCTTTTAAGACTATGTGACCCAACAAAAGGATAAGGTGAGGTTAAACTACTTGTGAAAAACGTGATCAACGTGAGAAAATGGCTTTTCTACCCAAGTAAGGAGAAAAAAAATATCAAAACAATAAAATAGTCATAAAATGCATAAATATTTGACAGCTCAGGGCAAAGCAATTTAAAATAATCAAAAGCGGTCATACCAAACAAAAATAATAAAAGGGGCAACCCATAGCATTTGGTAGGAAAAACAAGGGGAAAAGAAAGGAAATGCTGCCTTATCAATTAACAACAAATTAAGTGGCGCCGTTTGGCTAAAAGAAAAAAGGGGACTTTGAATATTTCATGTCTAAACCGAAACATTTGACCCATAAGAAGTCGGCAATATGGGTATCTCAGTTTAAGATGAGTACGATTGCATGTTTTATGTTCTAAAATGCATTGGCTAACCTTAACTATAAATCTTCTCACTACAACTCTTCGGTTTTGTCCTATTCGATGAATTCTCATTATTGCTTGCTCCTCAACTGCAGGGTTCCACCATGGATCCTACATTTTACAATACAAAAAAAGTTAACACAGAAGAAATGAAGTTGTGCACAGGATCGGCAATGGAGAGAAAGGAAATAGGCATAGCATACCATAATGAAAACATTTGAAGCTGCAGTTAAGTTCAAGCCCACACCACCAGCCTTTAGTGACATCAACAAAACCTAAAACAATTAAAAAACAATGATTCTGTGATGATATATTTTTTCAACTAAAAAAAATTGTTCAAATTAACTTTGCTTACCCTTTTCTCTCTTGTCTCGTTGAATTCATCCAGAACTTTCTCCCTCTGCTTCTGAGTCAACTTCCCATCATATCTCAGAAAACCAATTCCTTTCCTCCTCAAAGGATTCTCCAACAGATCAAAAAATGATGTCCACTGACTGAAGACGATACTCTTTTCACTTGATGTGTTCAGAATACGTTGCAGGAATTCAAATAGCTTTGAAACCTTTGAAGACTCCGTCACATTGTTCTTAACATCGACCTTGAATGGGCTTTCAGATGAATAAGTAATCAGATCATCTTTCTGGAGCAATTGACGACAGATGGGACATTTGCCACCCGCTGAGGTGCCCCAGCAACTATATAGACATTCTCTACAAAATTTATGTGCACATGGTGTAAACACAGGATCTTCTGGAGATTCCATGCATATAGAACATTCTACAATATCACCCTTTTGAATATTCTCCAAAACCTCGGCAATGTATGCATGAGGTTGAACAGAGTGCGAAGAAGCAGATTTTACAAGTATTGCAAGTTTGTTCAACTCGGCTTGCTGCTGTGGATCATTTTGATTGCTTTCTTCGGGGCATTCAGTATTAGTCTGAAGGAATCTTCTTGCGAGTCTGCATAAATCTGCACGTTTCTGGGTATCACTTCCGCTTCATATACAGGGGAAAATCTTGTTAGAAGCAGAAGAATTGGTAAAGGGAAACATGTAAGAGCATTTTAATGTGTTTGCCACACCTACCACATAACTAAAAATGGATGGTTACAACACCGCCTCAACTGCATTAGTAGGTCAAGGATATTTGCATAATGGTGAAGAACCTTTCCTTGTGCAACATACTGATTAAATTGAACCTGGATGCATTGGATAATAAGTTCAAGAGTTACAAGGCAGTTATTGTGCCAAACATAAAACTATTAACAGTTACTAGAACAAACTATGTTTGAGAACGGTTACTTTTAACAGATTTTTAGACTTTATCAAAAGTGATAAAAGTGAAACAGATTGTTATTCAGATCCAAGCACAAATCAGAAGCTGTAGCACAAAACTTACTTTAGATCTCTCGAAAAGGGCTTCATAAAAGTCCCGTTCAGATTCTGATTGTTCACACTCAATCAACTGAATATCAATTGGAGGCAGGAAAAGTATCGGCCTGGAAAAACATGTATGAAATCAAAATTCTGATTAGAAAAAATATATACATTTGTGTTTCAAAAGGGACACAGTTCAAGTGAAGTGAGAAGAATGACTACCTTCCTCTCTTATCCTTCGTTTCCTTTGTTCTTCTTAACATCAGCATCCTCAAAATGGCCTTGACCAACTTCAGGGATCTTGGATCACCATTTTCATAAGGCCTTTGAATTAACTTCTGCCACCTGTACAGATGTTTCCAACATTAAAAAATAATTACTGGTTTTCCAAACAAAATATTCACTCTTTAAACAACAAACAAATTTCTAAGTTAGCATCACATTCTTGACATACCATGTCAAGTTGCACCAAGGTTCAACACGCAAGAAACGTAAGAGACTGTATAGGTCTTCCAAGCTATTCTGCAATAGAGAACAACACATTTCACAAAGAGGTGCACAAAGGTGAGTTTTTTGCTGAATAAACGAGACCTTTAATCTAATAAAGTACTAAGATACAGGTGAAAGAAACGTTTTCACATGGGAAAGATGGAAATTTCATTGTGGGTGGAGTACTATTTATACATATAATGTTAACTGATATAAAAAGACAAACCTGAAGTGGGGTTCCAGTTAAACACCAGCGGCTGTGTGAGGACAGAGCAAAAGCAGACTGGGCAGTCTGATTCCGATAAGCTTTTATATTATGAGCTTCGTCTAGCACCACCCTGTACCACCGGACCTTGTTGTAGATGCTATTCTCTCCATCCTGGTTAAAAGCCAGAGAACTGAATATGAAGAAAAGCTTCACTACACAAATGGAAGGAAGCATATATAAAGGATTTTTCCTACATTTTTGTATGTAGCTTGTAGGACACCATACGTTGTCAAGACAACATCATGGCCTGAGATCATCCAGGGATCAGTGGTTCTTCCTCCACCATAATGAACAAATATGGATATACTATTTGGCTTTGAATGCGTTTCAAGCTCGTCCTGCAAATATTAAATACTTGTTATCTACCTAGTCAATTATAGGCTGTTGTTATTATAATTATAAAAATAATATTTGCTTTTCAATATGGGATAGTACAAAGAAACTCACCTTCCATTGACTTAATAAAGCCATGGGACAAACAATAAGAGTGCCACCCTCAAATTTATGCAGGGTGTTAGCATTTTTTCTTTTATTTGTGATAACATTATCATCTCCATTCTCCACATCTTTGTTTTCTGAGTTACCCCTGCCTGGGGTACTGAGTATCAAAGCAATTGCCATAACAGTCTTTCCAAGTCCCATTGCATCCGCTAGAATCTATAACCAAAGATGAATAAATAATCAAATAATTGTAAGCAGGTAAAAATGTGTCTTTTGAAAATTGATGACCTCAAAAAACTCACTCCTCCTCTTGCCATCTGCATTGCCTTAGGAAGCTTTTTCGACACTTCTCCGGTAAAGATGTTCACATAAATTGTCCTTCTGCTAGAAACCATGCAAGGTTAAGTTTCATACTGATATTGGGGGAAAAACGCCATTCTGTTTGTTGAATCATTTACTTATTAGTACTTACCCATTGCATATAGTGTAGGCTGACCAGCAGGGATGTAGATTTCTTTCTGCACTCTCAATATCCATCCCTTTCTCTATCTCGGACATCCAAAATAAAGCCTGCTTCTGGTAAGGCTTTAGATTACACACAAGTGCCTCTGGGGCTTCCTTTTCCTAAAGACATACAAGACGCAAAAAGATTGATAACAAGAGACACTAGAGATAAGTTTGAAGATAAAAATTGAAGTTGAAACACTAAGTTCTCTACCTTTAGGTCATAGATTTCTGCAGCTCCAACAAGTTTATTCAAAGTTGACTCTGAAAGAGCTTGTTCATCATTATTTTGCTCTGGAATGGGCTCACCACCCTTTCTTCGCTTGATCAAAGGCAATGCTGAAGCTTCATCCGGATCAGCCTGTTAGCATCAACAGGATAATTAGGCCACTTTGCGCTTACAGAATCAGGCAATATTCACCACATACTGACATTGAATACACTATCTTAGACATTTACATCATGAAAAATATAATCCATTAAAAGGGGAATGAACGAAAATAGTAGCAAATACCTTCGCATAGAGTAACCGTTTCCGAGAATCTATATCTTCAGGAGTGAATTCAGCCTAATTGAATGTAACAACTACCCATTACATACGCAACATTAAGATAGAAAAAATTACAGAGAGAAGGGGGGCATCGATTACCTTTTGACTTGGCATGATCTCTAGCATTTTTAATAGGGTCATAAGTGGGTAAACAGTGTCATCAATTTTACCACAAGCTTCAAGCCTCCAAGAGGTGTCAACGTGGTCAGCAAATACAGAGTGGTGAACATAAAAGCTGCCAAAACAAGAAACTCGTCAATTAGATTTAGATACACCTATCAACGGACAATACAATTTTAACTTACAAAAGGTAAATGAACAAACAAAAAAAGCTTTCATTAACATCATCTGGACCGACAGACAGCTATAAAAACTATACCTCACTAAAAGCATAATCTCCTGCATCATTTGCAATTTATCTGGCGCAGCAATGCACCGGCCTCGAACCTTAACCCTTCCAGATTGCATAACCGGAATCACAGTCTTTGCCCATTCCATCGGCATCCTCCCAACCTGAAGCCAAATTCAACAACACAAAGCACCATCAAACCTATCTCTTATAAACGCTTATAAAATCAAATTAAACATACATGCATATACACATTTCATTCTTTGTTATTTCTTAAAGGTATCCGCTTTAAAAAAAAATGTTGTTCAAAACATGCAGACACCTCTCAAACAAAGATTCAAACTTTAGCTCATTTGCCTTGTAAGAACTAGCCTTTTTTCCATTAAAGCTAACCTTCATTAATTCATTCATTCACACACACATGCACACGTACACAAATACAATTATTCTTTTTTGATATAGTACACAGAAACATATATACACACCCACACATATACATATATATAGCCCCACCAATCATGTCTGAAACACAATCAAACACTAAATATCGACATTTAAACCTTGATCCTTATACTAGACTCAACCCCAATTAATTACATACATGCATACACATACATACATATATACACACAAACACAAAAACATCATTTAATTTTCAAGAGTTCCAAGTCACAAACAATCTCAACAACAATAAATAACAGTAGTTATTAGTTATTACCTCTCCAGAACGCTTGGTTGACGCTCGAACAATCCACTGAGACTTACTCGAGTAACTCGGACGCGGAAAATTGAAATGAACGATTTCATTATCCACCAATCTGTTCACTCCCCTAGCCGTCGAAACCGCAACCTCAACCTTCCTCCCGAGAAGGAACCACCCAGACTCTTCCGGAAACTCACCGTCCTCGAGATTCGAAATATTCGGAATGTTCCTCTTCTCGACAGGCTTTCGCACATCCACAATCTCCACGTCATCACCGGTAACCGCTTTCTTCTTCTGCACTGGTCGAAACAGTTGCGATCCCCTCGACACCGGTTGAACCGGTTGTGCTTTCTTCTGCACCGGTGGAACCGGTGACGATTCGGCTTCTTCTCCTTCTTCCATTTCTTCTTCCAGCGGCGCCACCATCGATTTCAGAGCCTCCTCTTCGGTGGCGACCTTCGTGTTGGTGGCCTTGAGAAACTCGTCGAACTCTCTCTGCAACAATATCCGTTCATGATGAAAAGCATCGAAGCCGGTTTCGCCTTCTCCTTCTTCTTCTTCTTCTTGCGGCGGCGCGGCGAGAACGCGCGCGCCGCCGGTGCTGGTGGTGGCGCGGACCACCGTGAGAGGCTGCACGTGGATGGCGTTGCGAGAGAGGAACTTGTGCAACGTTCCTGCTGGTGGCGATGTTATGGAACGTTCTTCTTCCGACATAGATATAGAGAATTATATATCAGAAAATAGTAATAATAATAAGATTAAGAAATAATAGAAAGAAGGAAGTGAAAAAAAAACGATAAGAACGTGGAGAGTGATCAGTGGAAAAAAGGAGAGATGAAACTGTTTGCTTATAAAGGGTTTGAAGGAAGCAAACGAAGCGCGGGTTTCTTCAGAGTGAAAGTGGCGCCAAATCATTTTACCTTTCGCGCTGTTGCTTCTTTTCTTTTGGCTCTGTTAATTATTAAATGATAATAATAATAATAATATACCATTTTTTTAATGTTTTTAAGTAATAAGTTTAATATATAATAATAGTATTATTTAGTCTCTACAAAAATAAGAAATTTTGATTTTAAGTTTTTTGGAAAAACAAATTCTTTAATTTTAGTTTTTTTTTTTTTAAGTTTGAAATAGAATCATCATTACTCATTAACAATGTTTAAATCTGTTTTTGCTCATGGTAAGTTAGCTTCTTTTTTTTTTTTTCAATGTAAGTTTATTTTTTTAATTTTACTCTTTATAGGTGGATGTTCTTAAAATTTTATATTTATAAGTTTTTTTATTCATTTTTTAATTATTGTAAATTTGTGTTTTTTATATTTTAATTCTTTTAAATTTCAATTTTTTCATTTATAGTCTTTGGACTTATAAAGATCAAAATAAAAAAAAAACATGAATTTATAATAACTAAAAATGAATAAAATATCTTATAAAATAAAAAATTAAAATACAAACTTACAAAGACTAAAATAAATATTTTTTTTTATGAAAACAAAATTTAAAAAATAAGAACTTATACCAACAAAAACATATTTTATTACTGATAAAAGATATACATATATTATCCTTTGTTCGATCAGTTCAAATATTTAAATCTCCAATAAGTAAATCTCTTATCATGACCACTCGAAGATAACCATCAGAAGATACAAGATATGATTGTTATCTTCTGGTTATCAATACCTCTGCATATCAAAGAATAAGATGTTGGGCTCAACCGTTTGCTATTAAAGTCTAAGTAAAATCTTATAAATACATCACAAACCATGGTGAAAGGTCCATATACAATTCTGACTCTCTCTTTTCATTCACACGGCACACAATGCACCCAAATTGCTTCGTGTGTATTGCTGTTGTGATCTTCTTCTTCCTTAAGTTGCTTCAGTTCATAAGCTGCTGTGATCTTCTTCTTCCTTAAGTTGCTTCAGTTCATAAACTTCTTAAGAGAGAGAGAGAGAGCCTGATCATACAGAAAAATCATCCAACACCACTTGTTAGACATTCTGTTCTCTCCGAGCAGAACATATTTAAACTTTTAAATTATATTAAAAAAATAAACTAATTGAAGATTAGTTTTTTTATTTTTATAAGAATTAAAAATATATTTTAAATTAAATCATTTTATTATATTAGAGCATTAAAAATATTAATTAATTTATTAATCTTAATTCTTAACAGCTTGGCAAAATCAACGTTGAGAAAGTAATTCAAGGAATGCATTGCTGATATGGCTTGGTTACTTGTTGAAAAGGGTAACACTTAAGAGTTTAATGGCAGGTTTTTATTGAAAATATTAATTATCAATAAATATTCACCGTTGTTGCGTAATTAATGGTTAAAAAAAGATTTCGAAGAAATGTACTGCTAGCATAGTGGCATATGTTTTGGGATAGACACTGATTTTAATTTCATCTTTTACATTCCTATTGATTCGCCGTGAAACAAAATATGTTTTGTTTTTTTTTTTTTTATTTGTGAGACCAAACAAAATAAGGAAATAAAGTTTAAAAATAATTTAATTCCATGTGTCCTTTTATTCATATGATTTGCTTTTCCATTAAATAATTGATTGACATTAGTCCTAAATTGAAGTATCTGATTTATTGCTGACAGACTTTGGAAATCTTGCTATGGCTGGCTCAACCTTCAAATTGTTGAAAGCCACTTTATTTGATATTTATTTATAAGTTAATTTTACCTAACATAATTTCAATTAAAATGGATATTTTGAAATGTAAAAACTAAAGCAATTTTCTTGTAATTATATAAAAAAGAGAGTGATAAAACTAATATATTTATTTATTTATTTATTTTAAACTCAATTTTAAATTTACATTTACCTTATCTCTTACATTAGCCGCACAAGAGTCAATCACTCACAACAAACAAAACGATGTGCACGTTAGAGAAGAGAGGATCCCTCTTCGTCCTAACCTTAACCAGCGAATTCGACGACCAGCACCGCCTCAACCCCACCCTTCTCTCTTCCCTCCTCGCCGCGCTCTCCGAAGTCAAGTCCCAAGCCACCGCAGGCTCCGCCCTCGTCACCACCGCGCACGGCAGATTCTTCTGCAACGGCTTCGACTTCCGCTGGGCCCAGGCTGCCGGCGACCAGCCCTCCGCCCGCCTCCGCCTTCGCCGCATGTCCGACTCCCTCCGCCCCGTCCTCGCCGCGCTCCTCTCCCTCCCCATCCCCACCGTTGCCGCCATGTCCGGCCACGCCGCCGCAGCCGGAGCAATCTTCGCCCTGGCGCACGACTACGTCCTCATGCGCGCTGACCGCGGCGTGATCTACTTTCCGGAGGTGGACCTGGGAATCACTCTTCCAGAATACTTTGCCGCCGTCGCCAGGGCGAAGATTCCAGCGGCGGCGGCGCGTGACGTTGTGTTGGCCGGAAGGAAGGTTAGGGCGGAGGGAGCGGTGGAGATGGGGATCGTGCACTCGGCGCACGATAGCGCGGAGGGCACCGTGGAGGCTGCGATGAGCCTGGGGGAGGAGTTAGCACGGAGAAAGTGGGTTGGGGACGCTTATGCGGAAATCAGAAAGAGTTTGTACCCTGAAGTGTGTGCTGCTTTGGGTTTAACACCTAAAACCATCGTTTCTAAGATCTGATTACTTGTAATTTGAATTGCGTAGACATCAAATTAAGATTATGAGAAGCAAAAAAATCTATGTACGAAGAATGAATTTGAAATGTGATCAACAATACAGTGTATATGGTTGTACAATAATATGATTAGAAATTGGCAACCAAATACAAGCATCTATATTTCTTGTATATTGACCTAAAGCATCATCGGCCACCAAATTATAAATGTCTACATATAAATAAATAAATTAGTTTAATCTTTATTCATCGTAAAAAAAAAAAAAAAAATACTATCAATTAACTAGAAATCATTGTTGATATCAACTTCTGGTTTTCTGAAGTGCAAGTGGATGCTTCAATTTATGCAAATATCGGAACTTATGGCATCGGTGCTTGTATGCACAACGAGTCAACGACCACGGTGACTTTATTGCTGCTCACATGACAAACTACATCGGAGCTCCACCGATCCCGGAAGCCGAGGCTAGTGGCCTTCTAACAGCTATCTGCAATTGGTTTGCGCCTGCAAAACATTGTATCTGTAGTTGACTGTAAACAAGTCCAACATGACATCTTTCTCTTGCGCCAACACGGAGACTGACATTGTAAACAGAAACTGTGTTTAGTTCACGACTCATTTATGAGTCTTATTTGCAGACAATCCAATTAAGTCACTCACTCTTTAGTAGTGTGTCTCCATTTTTTGCCAATCTGCAATCATTCCATAATATTCCCAACTGTATTACTGTTTCTTCCTAATGATATGAGATAATCATATTACAGTATAAAAAAATAAATAGTTACTATAAAAGTTAACAAATTTATCATTTATGTTAATTTATGATTGAATGAAAAAATAAAAAAACTTTTACATGATTGCTACATAAACTATTTACTCTAAATATAAATTCAACGGTGAAAAAAACTTAACAAACCTTGGAAATCTTGGAATTGTAGTGAAATCGAGCTAAATAATCCTGAAGTTATTTGAGGTGTTAAGTTTAACTTTACTGCTACGTAAAAAAAATGTTTAAGCTTCATTGCTTGAACCGTTTATATTAGAGCAAGACTCAAATTGTCAAATGCGTTCTTTTTGTGGTTGGTTTGACAAGTAGTTCTTCTTACTTCCACTGGATTTATGCCGAAATTCTATTTCTTTTTACTTTGTTGTTGAATTCTTACCTTTTGTTGTTGTTGTGAATATCGGAAAATTCTACTTCTACTCCATTGAATGTTGCGACTACGAAGAAATATAATATATGACATCACCACTCTTCTTGCATCTGAATAATTGAATTGGATGACAAATTTCTGCTACCACCTGCAGAAAGAAAATTTTCTGCATAAGCATTCCACTATAAGTCCACTTCTCTTTTTCCACCCCACTTTCCATCCTTGCATTTTGATTAAGGCCCGTTGCATCTTTACTTGGTCACATGAGGGTAGAGGAATCATGTGATCAATAATTGTGCTTAATTAGATTGTTGGCATCTTTACTTGGTCACTTGAGGACGGGAATCCATGTGAACAATAAAACAATTGTACCTAATTAGATTGTTGGCAACAATTGCTAACTTATGTCAAGACAGGTTAATATCAAAACTTAGAAAAAATTATTACATGATCTCAAATTATCATATGCTAACAAACATGACTAATTGTTATGTTACACGTGGTTAAGTTTTTAATTTAAAAATAATAATAAAATTTGATCATATATCACAAAAATTATTCAAGACTAAAATAATTCTAAATCTTACAATAAAAATTTAGAAGTTGGAAATTATGCAGAGTCAATTCATTGTATCATACCATTAAAAAAATCCATTGTACCATACTATTATTACCTTTTCTTTTCTTTTAGAGAATCGAAAAAAAAAATATTTAAATTAAAAAAAAAATAGGATTCACATATAATTTTAGAAATCTCTCTCCCTTTTTTCCCTATTTTTTCACAACTGACCACACTTAGAACACTACCAAAAAAAGGAACAATCTTGACTCATTCATGACCGAATACATGGGTCGGTAGCATCATGAGCCGAATTTATTTGGTGGCTCCATAAAAAGGACAGTTGAATGACTCATCCATCTTAACACCACCACTTGTCTCCATCAAAATGACACCTATCATGCTGATCCGACACCACTTCACCGGGGATTCAGTTTGTTTTTCATGTAGAAACATCTCATTTTAATTACCACAGATGACAGACTATACTCTTAGTTAAGATAAAATTTTGCAATTTAGTTCTCAGATTAAATTTTACACCAAAGGCAAATTTTGGTCACAGAAACAAGGCCTAAATTTCGATGTCCTAATATCCAAAATCAATTTTCTACATGTTATTATTTGCTCAATTTTATCTTTGTAATCATGCCAAGTAATATTGCTCATCAAATCTGACCATAGCTTAGCTTAATTTCTTTGTGCCAAGTAAAATAGAATTGCAATTGAAAGTGGAAGCATATCAATAATCAAATTATAATCCATCTGACAAATAAACAAAATAATCTTAATAGGTCTAAGTAACTATTCCTAACTCAGCTGAAGATCAAATACTTAATGCCGAAACTAAGCATTTTGGAACACCAATACATCTTTTGCTCTATTTTTCCTAAACTGTCTTAGCTTTAGGGGTCTTCTTCCTGAGCTGACTCCTGGGAATTGAGTTCTTCATTCCAATAAAGAATAGCAATGCCCCAAAAAGTGCCGTGTTCTGCCATCAAAAGTAACCACAATACATATCAAGTTCTCACACAAATGAAAACCATCAATTAGCAAGACATCAAGTAAAAGAAGTTTAGACAAACCAGCAAGAAATCATTCAGCAGCTGATTGTACTTAGGCTTGCCGGGGCTATAGTTATAGAAATCGTACAGAAGTGGAGTAGTAATCGCCAGATGCAAAAGCTACAACAACAACAAAAGTCTTAGATGAAGAAGCTACATCAACAACAAAAGTCGTAGATGTAGAAGCTACACAAGAGAAAAAGTTCAATCTGGATTTATAATTCTTCAGAACCACAACAATGATCGGAGCTTTAAAAATACACTTAAGATTAAGAATAACAACTTCACAATAGAAACTAAGAGACCAAGCCCTTACCAGTAGGAAAGATCCAAATGTGCTTCCAAACACAAACAAAATCCCTCCAACCCCCTTAAGAAATATGATGGTAGCAATGAATTGCCGGGCCTGAATTTAGTATCTCAATTAGAAAGGGAAGTGGAACTACAAGTATATAATGGAATCTACTTAGCTAATAGGATAGTGAGATAAAAAAAAAGGCCTTACATCAATATCCGGCAGCGCTACCCCCAATTTAGAGGATAAATTATTCTTCACCACACTGAGTTTGGGAATCAACTCTTTCGAGATGGGTCCACCATTGGCATCAAATTCATTAAACCTTGCAATATAAACATTATATCAATACAAAAGTATTAATACTTGCTCTAACAGAACTATTTCACTCTAACAGCTTCGCATGTAAGCATTTCTGCCACACAAAGCAGTACATACATTAGCAAACCAAAATTTGTTTAGGTACCTAACACTTGGTTTGCTATTTTTTTCCCAAACAAGGTATATGACATAAGTCAAACATTTTAAGAAATCATAACCCAGTGATGCACATGCATCTCTAGGGAAGTTGCAAAATCAAATCAAATTAGATTCCAATTAACAAGTTAATATCAGTGTTTGGTGTACGGGCCAGAGGAATTGAAGCTGAGCGACAGAGATAGTCAACGAAGTTATCAATATCAAGATTTGCAGCCGGTGAATCTCATGTTTGTGACTTGACCATTGATGGGGGTTTTGGCTAGTAAAGGAAACAATGGGATTTATCTTGTTTACATTACTATATTTACTTTTAACCTAAACCAGAAGTTTCATGACACATAAAATTGGCCCCCCAATTAGATCTATCAGCTTAGGCTCTATACCTTATTTGATATCAAAGTCTGATGAGTACTTAGTGCAAACTTCAAAATCCTCAATGAATCAAATGAAGTAACTTAAAAAAGGAAAAGCAACTTAAAAACGATGCAACTCAAGATTTCATAGGACATTGATTCTCACTAATATTCAAAACCACTTAACATTCAACATGACAGCAAATTCAAAAGCAAGATTTTAAATTGTGGTCACAATTTCGTCATGATTTTAATTTGTGGAAAAATACAGCTGATGTGACCACAATTGCGGGCGCGGAGACCCATAAAACCTTGATGTTGATTGTTGAGCTTAAAATCACAGTGTTGGAACACTTTTCAAAACCTTGCTCAAAAGATAATTAACAAATACTAACAATTAACAATCTGCAACAATATCACATACATTCTAGCAAATTAACAATTCCATTTATTAGTAAATGCATATTAAACTAAAAAGCAAATCCAAACAATTTATCAAGCATATCATAATGGACTCAAACTTGTGACCCCAAATCCTAAAAAGCCACACACCCTTTACATTCAATCCTTGAACCTTAAAGCGAGAAAACGGAAACCCACATCCAAAAATCGAAAACAAAGTGGAAAGTGAAGTCCTTTGTACGAATATGATAGATCTGTGAAAAGGGCCACTTACATCTGCCATGCGGAGAGGATGAAGAGGGAGGCAAAGAGAACACGACCCAGAAAGGAGGAGAACCCCATTTTTTCTCCCTTTAGCAGAGGCGAAAGGAGAGTGAAGCTCGTAGAGAGAATAACGGGCAAGACTATGAGAGAGAGAGAGAGCGAGAGAGAAGCAAGGAACACGAAATGAAATATAATATTGTTGAAGAGAGAGAGAGAGTGGCTGTGACCAGAACAAGGTGGTCAATTTGATTAAATTTTAATATATTAAAATGGGATTATTGTGTATAAGATTTGGATTTGGAATATTTAAAGGAAGTTGAGGGTGTCACGCAAGCGATGTTAATTGTTAAAGATGTAAGTGAAAGTGAACACTTATGCTTTCATCGCTTTCGCTTCAATTTACAATTCAATGTGTTCACCTACCACCACCACGTTACCTTGTACTAGTATTAGATCTCTTTCTCCACCTTCCCATTAATAATTAATAATAATAAATCAAACATAATTACATATATAAAAAAGTCAACATATTAAAAGTAGTAGTCAAGTTTAATCAATCGATTAATCAATTTTAGGAAAAAACTTATTCAAAATCTAACATTTTCATATTAATTTAATTTATTTTCTTTTAATATGTACCTGAAATTATTAAAAAATCTCGATAAATATGGTGAGAGGTGAAAAAGGAGAGATAAGAGATTGAAATTTTAATATAGGTGAAAGAAAGGAAACGAGAGAAAATTTAAAGATATCTTTTTGTTTTATAAAACAAATGAATGGTGAGTATGAAAAATAATTCTAAATCTTAGAGTAAGTGAATTTTCTATTATATATATATATATATATAAGATGAATTGATATAAAATATAAAATATTATATAAAAAACTATTTTATACAACTTTCTATAAAAAATAATTTTTATCCATCTAATCCGTATTTTAAAATTTC
>PYAF01002766.1:45527-64854 GCA_007407185.1 Glycine tomentella
TTTTTTAAAATAGTTGCCATAATAGTGCGTAGAATGCACATGTATAAATGAGATAAAAATTAATTACTTTTTGATAGGGCAGAAAGAAATTGAAATGAAAAAAATGAATTGAAGATTTTTTTTTATAGGCAAGAAAAATATAAAAATGTCTAATTAAAAGATTGAAGAAGATACAAATTTGACGGTATATTCCAAATTACTATGTGATATCTAGGACCCCTAAAAAAAGTATGTGCTTAACTAATATTTTCTCCCATCTCATTGATCCAATTTAGAAATAAATTCAATCTATATTATTCAATAACATTGAATACATTTTCTATTTCACATTAAACTAAATATGTTTATTAAATTTATTGCTATTTAAAAGAAAAAAAACATTAAAATTATATACAATTTTCTAAAATTAAATCTTACGTTTTTATAAATTATAACCTAACGGTTGACCAGTCACAAAGGACACTTGGGTACAACTGTTGGATAATATAGGAATCACTTGATGATGCCAAGATGACTTCCTCAACAACACAGGTAGAGTTGTTCAAAGCCACCGCAAATATTGAAGTTTTTATTAGGGTGATTGTTCATTTTGAAGATGTTAAAAATTATAAGTGTAAGAGAAATTGGTATGTTGCATTGTAAAAGGGTGACATACCAACACATGACCAGCTGATACGTGTAGGTGTAGCTATGCATGTTTGAACAGCTAGTACCCCCTATCAAAAGATGAAAGATACAATTCAGTTATTTACAAGTTTCCCCAAGAAGCTATAAATGCTATATGTCTCACAGTAACAGAACCAAAGATTCACAAAACTAGTACTAAAAAGTAGTAATCGAAAATCCTATCTGGCCTTCAACAGAACCAATCATCAATACCAGTTCACAAATAGATCTCACAACATTTATGAATCATTAATTTGAAGTGTAGAGATTCCTTCATGCTTCTGAACCATGCACTCATTAGGTGAAATTGAAAAGGATTGTGGTAGTGAATTTATGTTAACTCCTTTTCTCACACAAAGTTAGCATCAACAAAAATAATAGTGAATTATAAAACTATTTAACCTGTGATAATGCTATAGTAATACTAGTTGCAAAATGGTTTATCCTGCATCTCTTGGCTAAAGTGATATATATGCATTGGAGTATGAAATTAAGGAACAGATTTGTATCATGAGAGACCATGAACAAAACAGAATTCTGAGAATATTTATGATATCTTCAAGCGCAAGGTGTTAGTGTCTAAGCTAAAGAAACATATGTTGATGAGTAAATATTACTAACTTTTGTAGCCAGTATGTCCGAATCAGTTATCAAAGACCTGTTGCAGAGCACATTTCCTTTCCTTTTATTTCTTTAATCAGTATCTAAGAACATTATTTAACCTTTGTTTTTTACTTTTTTAATCAGTGTTCTAAGAGTATTACTTAACACTTGCCTTTATTAAATATATTAATGAATACGTATTATATAAATCTGACAATACAGGAGATCCAAAGTGCCACAAGCTACGTACACAAGAATAATGGCTCGCACGCTTATCTTAATGATTTTGCTTAAGTTTTTAATATCAAAACTGAGACTTATTTTTGTAATACTTTTAATTCATACTTTTCCTTACTCCTCTATGTACCTATAAAATTTTACTGGTAAAATGAAAAGGGTTAACTTTATTTTTAATTCTCAAACTTTTTAAAGATGTTTACTTTTAATTTTTAAATAATATTTTACTAATTTTAGTCCTTGATGTTTCCATTCATCAATGTTTTTAATATTTACTGTTAAATATGTTGTTAAATGATGACGCGACAGTTTACATTAAGCATCACATGTTATTTTTTTAATTATTGTGGTGATTTATTTTTTATGTTTATAACCGACAGTTTACATTAAGCATCAGATATTATTTAGTAATTTCAATAAGGCTTTTTTATTTCATATAGTGAAAACTAAAAAAATATTTTTAATTTCCTAAAATAAATAATTTTATAAAAATTCAGACTGCATAATAAATAAACATAATTTAAAATAAATTCAAATAGGTGAGAATAATTTAATGGAGAAGCCGATGAATCACCTTAATTGGAAAATCAGTGACTTTCTTATTTATAGAAATGGTATTTTAGAATGAGTCGAGGTTCCAAGAGAGGACTGTGTGAACAAATTCCATGAAAGCTAGGGGTGTAAATAGCCCGCATTAGGTCAAGTTTGGTATTTTTATTAAGAAATCTAATCCAAATCAATCCAATTTTATTCAAGTTGATTTTAGGTTGGATAGTTGGGTAGATTGTTGGTATTTATTAAACAATCTAATCCAAATTAATCCGACTTTTTATTCAAGTTGTTTCTAGTTAGATAGTCCGATCAATTGATTAATTAATATATAATATATTTTAAAAATGAAAAAAAATAAAAAGAATGAAGTGTCTAATTAGTTTAACTCATCCAAAATTAAAACATTTGAAGATGCCAAAGATAGCTTAATAATAATCATAAACAATCTAACGACAACAAAAATGACAGTGTACATTAAGTAGTTTAAAATAACTCACAAATAAACCACTTCAAATTGTTTTTTATGTGTAAAAATCAAAGAAAATAAAGCTTTCTTTTTTTTTTCACAAAAAAAAAAAAATTGTCTGAAAGAAAATCAATTTTTTTAATCTAAAAAATCAATTTTTTGAAATCAATTTTCCCCCCTTAAAAATCAATTTTACTACAAACGGAAAGATGAAAATTTCAAGCTATGGGCCATCACTTATAATTTTACTCTCTTATTATTCGTTTCAATCAAACTATCCATCGTCGGTCATTTAATTATGCCTGTCAAATCGAACACAATCTTAGTGATAAAAAAAGACATGTAAAGAAATTTTATTTTTTCTCTGACAAATAAAGAAATTATATTATTTTTAAGAGTAAAAACTCCAGTTTATTATGAATTGATTTGTTAATAATTTTAGTGAAACTAAGATTGTAGAACAGTAATCTCAAAATGGGCTTTCTCAATAGCTGCATGCATATGTGAAAGTCTTACATTTCAAAGATGTCTATTGATTGATGGGCTAATGTTTGATGTTGAAAGATCCATCAAATAAAGTATCCATACTATTCCGAGGACTATTAAAAGATTAGCCAAAATCTTAGTTTCAAGGGGAGTGCATCTTGATCATTCAATGTACCCAGTTCCAATTTTGATTTTTGAAAGCTATGTATGCTACTATGTTCTATGGGTAATGATTCCTCATCACAGACTAAAACAAACAATTTCGTAGACAATTCATTCATGCTTATAAGGACCAAGATAAAGGGTCATTTTCATTTTGGCTTTACATCTTCAGCCATGCACGACCTATAATTAAACCTTTCACATTAACCCTTTGCAACCAAAATTAAGAAGATCCAGAAATTCACATACAGGTAAGTAAATAACTATACGTTCGAGAAACTTATTCAACCAAAAAGAAAATAAATAAAAAAAGATATATACATATTATTTGCATTTCCGTAATTCGAATCAAAAGCATAAGATGGTACTTTTAGGGCATTTTGTCATTGAATTGGCTAAAAAGGTCAAATTAATTATCAAATGTATAGGTGGAAGAAAAATGATTTAAAATGAAAAGATGATAATAAAAAGGCTTTGAACATGTGGATAAAAAGTCATCTTTCTCCTTTTTTGTTTTGCTTCTTTTTTTTCCTTCTACTAAAGTCTACTCCTTCACAACTTCCCAATCTCAGCTGGGACATACAAAACAAAGAATAATTCACTCATTTTTGTGAACAATTTTCTTTATTACGTACATTTGTAATTGAAAAAAGGAAAAATGGATGAACTAAAGCCTAATGTTGAAAAACTAAATTAATAAAACTAAGTCCAATAAACTAAGCATTACCCTTTCATCTTGGAAAAGTCAAGCAATGCAATTAGGGTCCAAAACTGTTGACATATTCTATAAATTAGAATAATTATGTTTTGGATCTGCATCATTAAATCCAATCCATTATAATCTAAAAGCTAATCCTCACATTCAAATCTTTATTAACCAGTGATGGGAGATTGAAATAGTTAACACAAGATCTTAAATTCAATGTTATTATTATACAAAAAAAAACAATTCTTATTGAGTTAAGGAGACGTCTAAAATCCACTTAAAAAACTTGTTAAGTCATGTAAGTATGCATCCCATATTGCTCTGTAAAGCTGACATAAAGGATTCTTGTAACCTATGCATACTAGGGACTCTTACAACATTCTATGAACATGTTCGAGTGTCCTAATAATGTCTTAATCACATCCAAACAATAACTCATTATGACATTCAAATTTTATAAAATAAACCGCGTGCTGAACAGAGGTGGCAAAATGGACTAACGGACCAATCCAATAAACTAGCACAACGCAGCAGGTCAGGCCAAAAAAGTTTGGACTCAATTTGGACCTCTAAAATAAAATACAAACCCTATACAAACTTATTTTTTGGCGTTTTTTTTTTACTAAACCTACGTTGAGTCATCAGCAGATTGAGTTAAAAGAACTCACGTTTAATTTATTGGATGGGTTCATACTAACCAAATTAGACCGACCAGTTTTGCTACCTATAATACTAAGCCATAATTACATATTTCCAACACCATTTACTTTATTGATTTAATTATTGACTTGTACTTCTACTTAATATCCCTACCTTACCCTATAAATTTTCTCACTTACTAAATACAGTAAAAAAATGTATTTTGAATTTATAAAATCATCAATACATTCAAATTTTTATTTAATATTCTTTACATATTATTAGAATGATCAGTAAAATTTTCACCAAAAAAATGATTAGTAAAAAATAGTTATAAGACATATATATATAGATCACGTTATACATTTTTGTCAACACATCTACATTACAAATGCAGATCGTTAAAAAAGATTAAACATAGATTAAAGTAAAGTCAAGCGTCAATTAGACGAAAACGACTCGAAAATTGCGCAAGTAAAAATGCTAAGAGTGTAGGTAGCTATCATTCTTGATGACAAGTTTTCAACCTGAAGTGAACTGAAAACAAGTCAAGCAGATAACACCTTCGAAGACTGTAGAAATTTGTGAGGTCCCCCCCTATAATCTTATTCTGGAATGATGCAATGTTTATAGAAGTTCAAATTGATTTGAACACCTAGAGTTGTTTATATATTCTCATTTAATCACGACACTTCACTTTTACGCCATTATTCATTGAACCTAAGAATTTAAACAATTTTATTGATGAAATCTGTTAATTATGCTGATGGGAATGAGAAAGTGTGAGTGACAAATTTTTCATGAAGTAGCATTGTACATCTATATGGCGACGACCTATAGTGATGCAACAATACTAGTAGTCAAATGTCTTTCAGTTAGTTTTTTGCCAAAATACAAAATGTAAACATCAAAGAACCACCTTCATGCCATCATATATGAGTGTTTGATTGATATTTATTCCTTTCACATAAAAGAATAGGAAATTAAAATTAAAATCTAATTATACCTTTTATATCTATTTTTAGCGTAAGAATTGAATAAGGTATCAAAAAATTTACAACACTTATAAACATGTTTAACTAACTCAACTAAATCTCCTTAATATATCTTTTACATATGAAACTACTAATGACATTTTCTCTATTTTTGTCAATATTATTATTTCTAGCACAGTTGATGTCACTAATGTCACACTTATTGTCATAACATGACAGTGATGGAGGTGGTAACAACAATAAAGATAGAAACTGAAATACTTCGATAGCAACATTGGTTATCTCATAAAGTTGTATTTATAATTTAGTTTTAATCTCAACAATTTATTATTTTTATACTTCATACAAAGATGATTATTATTTATTGTCAAGTTCTCACATAAACCCAAATGTACTAATATAAGTGACTCCTTATCTACATACATGTGTGCATTTAGATGATCATTTTTATGTGAAAAAGAATAAATATGAATCATATAGTCATATATGAGCGGTTAAGATTTAATCTTATATAACCAATTTTAAAAAGTCATGCAATTATTTCAAAAATTAATGACATGCCTGTTTTAATCTTTTTGGTACTAAACCACTCTTCAATCCTATCTTTCCTTCTCTTCTCTCCTCTTTCTCTTCTTGGTAGCAAACCACTCCAAGAGTCTCTTTGATAGAGTAAGAGAAATAAGATAGATAAAAATAAAGAATGTGAATAAAAATGTGAGATATAAATTAAAAATCAAATGAGCAGAAATGATCCTACCAATTTTCAAATTGTTTTTATCTTCTTTCAAACATTCAAAAACTTATATTTTGAGAAAAAAATTTGTTATCTACAATAATTTATTCGATTTGAGCATAAGTGTCTCCCGTAACAAAAAAATACATATGATCTAAACCTAAAAACATCCAAACTTATTTTTATTACCTTTAAATTATTTTCATTTATCATATCAAATTAGAGGTTAATCCATAACTATTAAATTTGGTGAAAAATGTCTTGTTAAAAATTAAAGTAATTATATTTTGATCACAAAAATTTTTAAACAATCAATCAACAACTTTCTTTTCTCTTTATTTTTTTCTTCTTATCATATTATATCTTCAATCAAATTAATTATTTATTTCTTTTTTTTTCTCCTCCAAAGAAACATTTTTCTAAAAATAAACAAGAGTCAGTGATACTGTAACAGAGACACAGAATAATAGATACTCGGTAAGATTGCGGCATTGTTCAGGACTGTTGGACGCATAAATTATTAATTTTTTTATAAATAAACAATAAATTTACACTGACAGAATTCATTATAACTTACTTCTTTTGGCATTAACAGGATTCATTATAACTTTAAAAAAAAAAAAACAGTATTCATTATAACTGAGAATTTACACTGACAGAAACAGCAAAAAAAATATTTAAAATATAAATGACGTCATAAATTGAGGTCACCTAGAATGCCCTTCTTGGCTTGACAAGGACTACGTTTTTGAACTGATTTTGACGTGCGTGTTCTTTCTTTTCATTTTTATTTAAACATGCAACAAATACATAGAGCAAGAGTTTTGAAATGTATAGTAGTTTTATTTAACTCGAGAAAAATCTCGTCTTTTTATTTTTATTTTTATGCAAAGGCAATTATACCATTTGATTCATAATAGTAGAGTTAATATAGGTAGCAGCAAACTCAACTCAAAAACATGAAAGTTAGAGCATAATATTGACACCTTTATAAGAGCATGAAACGATCTAATTTGCTTACTTCCGAATAAAATTCACCATAAAGTTATGAAATTGATCGAATAAGCTTTTATCTACTTTTGTGATTAATCAGTCCAAGCTCCAACTTATTGCGTGCGGTAGATAAGCAAGAATCAGCAACTTGCTAAGATCTCTTCTCTCAATTATCAATAAACTTTAGTTAATAATTTATATATGATCAAATTTTTAAAAAGAAGTAAATAATCAAAATAGGCACAAGTATAATTATTAGGTAAAATACCTATTATTTATTGTCATAAAAAAAAACAAACTGTCTACCACCTGCCACGTTGGTTATGAAGGTTCTCATTACCATTGGTCTCCATCCGTCAATTATAACCAATTGACGTGTCAAAGAGCCCACACAGACTATACTTTTCGCACCAACTTGTTAAGATTGAATGTTTAGAACACTTTATATGTTTGATAAGTAACTTTTTTCTCATATGAATCATAACATTATACATTACATCTATTATTTCTTTCCTATTTAAGTAACTCTTTTTATCATCATCATATTTATGTAAATTATTTACTAATTTGTTGATAATTAATGCTTGTCAGAAATTTATATTTTCAGTAGGATTTTTTTTACCACATTTTTTATCTAAAAAATTTAAATTCCATAATGTACTTAAGAATTCATTCAAATAAGCTAATACCACTCAAACCACCAAGATGTTAGTTGCAATTTGAATAACTAGTAGTATTCTCTTTAATAGAGTGATCCTAAAAAAAAAAAATTACTGTCGTATAAATTATCTTATCTTATATTATATATATTAATTATTTTATCCAAATGAATATTATTAGTTTTTCTATTTTAATTTTGAAATAATAAATATAAACTATAAAAAATAATATATTTTAATTATCTTTAATGAAATAGTTTTTGCAATAATAAAAACACGACTTTTGTTTTATCTCCAATTTACTCATTTGAGTCATTTCAATAACTACAATTTATTTTGGTGATTTCATCTTTACTTTGAATGGTTACTTTATATTATTTTATTTCCAATAATATTTTCTTTTTAACAAATTGTTCTTTAATCTCTAATCATTTCATCTCTCGATCTATTTCACATTTGACAATCACATATCATCTTCTGTGAAATAAAGTGGGACTATTTTCTGTCACAAGATATATGTTTTCTTTATTGGAATGATATGGCTTAGTTTGCCAAGTCATTGTTGTATATCCTAAGAAAATAAAATTACTTATTTGGTAAGTAAAATAAGTAATGTAATAAAATTACTTAGTATATCCTTAGGGAGTCTATTTTTTTAAATCTTTTAAATAAAATTTTGTATTTTTAATCCATCAAATTCAAAAAAAAGTTCATTTTAGTTCTTCCCTCAAAATTGAAGGGACTGAAAAAAATGAAAATTTTTATTTGATGGGAGGGACTAAAAAGATTTTTTTTTAAAATTTGAGAAACTAAAAAATAATTTTTATTTAGGAGATAAAGGAAAATAGATCCCATAATTTGAGGAGACACTAAAAACATAATTAAATATCTCTACAATATTATTTTCCCTCTCGTTATCTTTCTAACAAATTATTATTTTATTTTTTTGACTGAAAAAATATTATTTTTATTACATGTAAACTTCTATTTTCGTTCAATCTCTCTACCAAAATATTATATAAAACAATTAACATTTCTCTTTAGAAAATAATCCACCCCATGCTACTTCATTTTCCCACGCAAAACAATCAACAAACGTTGTTTCATTAATTTATTATAAACAAGCCTTTCAAAAGAAAATCTATTATAAACACAATAGTCTAAATGATAATTTTAATTTATTTTTTACTCCGAAAAATAAAAAATAAAAATGAGTGTAGGAAATTGGGAATGGGGATAGCCAACGGTATTACACCTCACAAATACTGAGTCAAGGAGCTAGATACGCCAATTGATCCAATCTTTTTCCACACCACCCTCCGTTAACTGTTATCCCATTGACACCAATTGCATAAAGAGTGATGATATTAATTAATAATTATCGAGTGATGATACCACCACTGGTGATAGGTTTTTTTGTTTTCCTTGTAAATCAGATAGCACGGATGTTTTCAAACTTAGAAATTAATTTTATTTATGATATGTGATTATTTTTATTGGCTTAAAAAATATTTTACACATAGACAAAATCAAATAGAAGTTATTTTTCCAAATAAATTATTTTTTTATATATGAACCTACTAAATCCTTCCATCATTGAATCAATCCTTTGGATTAATGGAAATAGATTTAAGAAAAAACATTAGTTTTTTACAACTTTATAAATTAATAGATTTGAATTTCAGACTATATTTTTTTATATTATATCATTTAAATTCATTTATATTTTGATATTTCATTATAATACATAAATTTTTTTTTCTATTATACTATCTTATTTTTTTTAGGTGAGACAAGTGGATCCAAAAAATAAACTCATATCTAAAATGTGGATTCACTTAAACTTTTTGTTATTTAAATATATATATATATATATATTTTTTTTTATCTAAAGTGAATTAGCATATCGGATTTGATGGATAATTTTCTCTGGCTATATAAACGAAGAGTGGGGGGGTTCGAAAACTAATAAAAAACAGAGCAACTCTGTTTACTCATCTCGTGTTTCCTCCAAACACCAAAAACCTTTCAATGGATTGTTCCTCCATCCTCCACTCATCGAACTCTTCAGAGTCCTCCTCATTCGGGTCCCCTCATCACCACCTCCCCTTCAACGAAAACGACCCCGAAGAGATGCTCCTCTACGGCATGATCACTTCATACCAAGAAAAAAAAGTGACCATTAAGGAAGAGGAGGTGAACTCAGAGGAAAACAATAACAACAAGAATAAGAATAGCAACAAGAAGAGCAGCTTCCGCGGCGTGCGGAGGCGGCCGTGGGGGAAGTTTGCGGCGGAGATAAGGGACTCCACGCGGCACGGCGTGAGGGTGTGGCTTGGGACATTCGACAGCGCCGAGGCTGCGGCGCTGGCCTATGACCAAGCCGCATTCTCCATGAGGGGCTCCGCCGCGGTGCTGAACTTCCCCGTGGAGAAGGTGAAGGAGTCACTGAGAGACATGAATTATGCTCTCTCTCAGCTTGATGGATGCTCTCCCGTTGTGGCCTTGAAGAGGAGACACTCCTTGGGACGCAAAATGGCTTCTAAGAGGAAGAAGGAAGAAGAGAGTGATGATGATAATGTGCTTGTGTTCCAAGACCTTGGGGCTGACTATTTGGAACACTTGTTGATGTGTTCTGATCATATTAGATGTACTTGGTAAATCCAATTACGTACTACAACCATTGTCTCATCTTTCATGACTTGCAACAAATTAGCTTAAGCTATTAACATTTTTTAATGCTTCTTTTTATTGCTTTTTGAGATAATTTTAGTTGAGCCAAATAGCACCATCTTAAAGTATCTCTACAAAGCTAGGAGTTATATATCTTGGTGGCACCCATTTCTTATGTTCTTTTGTTCTTGTATTTTATCATTTATCATTTGTTTTGGTAGAAAGAATATTTGTCATAATGATCATATTATCTGTATTTTGAGTTTATCTTTTCGTTTTTGCCCTTTCCCTTTAAGTGCAAAATATGTAATGGGACCTTTTATTTTTTGCCGTCTTGTAAAGATGAACTGAACAGACAAGGAATAGCAGTACTAGTGGTAAATTAATTATAGTAGTATTACACTGGTCTCTTTTGGATAAATATACAAATTATTACAACCCTTCTACTTATTGTTTTGAAAAACGCAACTAAGCATCTATTTTTTTTTTTGCTTTGATACACTTGATATAACTGACTGATTTTAAACGTTTACTGTGAATTTAAGACTTTTTATTTTTTAATAGGTATACACTAAGAACATGCTTGGGAGATAAAATTTGAAAGAAATAAATGAAAGAACAGGTTTTAGATTTTTAATAAATATTTTTTCTTAAAAAAAACATTTTTAATGAATATTTTATAAATCATTATTTTTTCTAAATATAATTTGCTTATTTTTTTATATTAACAGAAATAAAACAACAAATTAATTTAACGAGTTGATATTTTTTTTTCTTTTATAAATTTTATGCAATTCTCTTAATTTAAACTGAAAAAATTGTCTTTCCTTCCTTTTCTTAAAAAAAAAAAAAAAGACTTTTTTACAGACTGTTCTTTCAATCATACCCTAAGTGTATTCTCTACTTGACAATCGAAGATTAATTCCTCCAGAAAAATTTAGTAAAAAAAATCCCTCCGTAAAAAAATTCAATACTTGGTTGTCTCTCGTCGGACTTTTTATTCGCATTAAATTTAAACGAAATGAAGGTTCGGTGAAGGATTGAAATAAATAATTTAAGCATTTAAAATACCATTTATCTTTTTGAATTCTAAATTAATAATAAGATGTTCATAATTAATCATAAATCACTCTAAAAGTTTTTTGTATAGGGAATCACTCTAAAAGTTATATAAATAAAAAAAGTTTCCCTTAATATACTAAATTATAATATATTTCATCTTTAAAAAATAATACTCCATCCATTCTTAATTATAAAATCATTTTTTCAAAAAATCATTTGTGTCTTTTTATAAAATCTTTTTCCTAATTTTTAGATGTATTAATTATTTTGTTATATA
Source organism: Glycine tomentella (assembly GCA_007407185.1). Taxonomy (NCBI): domain Eukaryota; kingdom Viridiplantae; phylum Streptophyta; class Magnoliopsida; order Fabales; family Fabaceae; genus Glycine; species Glycine tomentella. Next base: position 57,437 of record PYAF01002766.1, read on the forward strand.
ATATTTTTATTTGATTATTTCCTCTTCAAATATTAATGATAAATAATTATGTGAATAGAGAGATAAAAAAGAGTAATTTTGAAATAATAGTATAAATAATTGATAAATTTAATATGATTAATTAAATTAACTATTTTTCTTAAAGAATATGAATTAGTAGAAAAAAAATTATAATTAAAGATAGAGGAAATAATGTATAAAGTTAAAAGAAAATATAATTTATACATTCATCAGGTAAGAGTTTACTTTTCTAAATTAGTTATTGCGACTGTAGATTTAGCTCATATTACATTTTAAGTCAATTTGGGATGGTTGAATTCTGCACGATTTAAGCCACGCGTAACCATGAACGGGGTTTCTTATGACTTTTGGGGTCAATCTTGTCTTCAAGCGTGCAAAATTTCAGACTTCTAGCATGGAAACAATTTAATGCAGTAATTTGTGATGAAGCGAGACAAGAAAGTAGTGTTTTATGTGATAATTTTAATTATGATGATAATACTCATAAAAAACTATAAAATTAACATTAATTAACACAAGTGATAATAACTCATGTCTTTTACTCAAATGAATCCAAATTTAAATTCAGACTTTAGATATATAATAAAATAGCATGGACACTAATACAAATGTACAATATAAGGTGTTATAGTAAAAGAAAGAATGAGCGAGAGAAAAAAAATACTAATAGAATAGAGTATTTAAATTTTTTAAAACAAAACTAAAATGCATTAAAAAAAATAAAACAAAAAAATATAAATTGTTCAGTCATTAATAAGTGACGACGATTGGATGATATATATATATATATATATATAGAATTTTTAATAATAAATATTTTATATCAATTAGTAAAAATAAATTATCATAAAAATTTCAACTAATGTTTGATCGATGATGGAAGATAACATGATCCAGTTGATTTAACACTTGTATTTTTTTTTAACATGATATATATGACAAGCATAGGTTATCAAACTTCTCTCTCTCTATATGATTCTGTTCAAAACAAGTGGCATAGATAGCTTGCCATGGTAGGAGGCGAGGTTTGTCTCTCGTGATCATAACTAATTATTTGCAAAACAAAGACTCGAAAACACATTGGTGTGCGAAAGGGACCCAAGTGCCAAGATTTACTTGACGAAAAGGGAATTAAAAATAGCAAGAAAAGGAGAAAAAAAAAAAAAAAAGATTAGTATGTCATCAGCAATATCAATTTGTGTAGAAAATGAAAAGGAAAGGGGAAGGAAAGAGCCCTACTAAGTTGGTGGGAATATCTAAAAATGTTATCAAATCCCAACCTCGTAAATTTAATATTAAACTCTTGGCCAACTTTTAGAGTCCAACTTTGAAGCAAACGAAGCTTCTTCTGGCAATTGATTTTGGTCTAATTGAAATGGTTGGATACTTGGACCGGAATCCGAAATCTTGTGACTTTTTTCTTAATTTTAATCCTCACGTGGGTTTTTCTTGATTATTCTATATCTTTTTTAATGTTTTACAATTTTCTCTTGGTTTCTTGTTTCAGTGGTCTTAAAATGGAAAATATCAATTTTGTTGTCTTAGAGGAACCTTCCTGGATTGTAAGTGGCATACCCTCTACCTGTGAATTTCTACACAATTTTGGAATACATTTGATATATGGTTTCCCAAAGAAAATGTTATAAAGGTAACCGAAAATTAAAAGTTACATTCTTTTCAAGCAGATATACCTGATATTTATGCTGAATATTTTATCTTGATGATCTAAATTAAGTTACTTCCTCTTGGGTAAATTATGATGATAAATCAGAAGAAATAGCTAAATAGTTTTTATGCAATGCATTTCTGTACCATTCAACTTTTTCTTTTTTTTTATTAGTTTGAGGGGCTTCGCAGTGTCGTTTGCAGAACAATCCCCAACATCTGCTAATTGCCACGTGATTCATTATTATCATTTTATCAACGATAAAGTTTCAAGGTCATGGTCTCATAGCAGGTCCAAGTCATGTGAAACGATCAAAATTAAGGTATTTGTTTCATATAAGATTAGCATGGTAGTTTGGTATTTATTAGTGGAAATCCATGATTTAACTTTGATTTCCACCCTCGCATAATTAAGTGAATTTGGCTAACGTTTCGAAAGAGAAGTACAAATGGTTCAAGTATTCTCATTATATGATCATCATTAAATCACTAATTAAACTTTTACCCAGAGAAAATAACAATTAGGAGAAGTCGTCTAACGTGAGCTATTTAGAAATATCAAACATTTCTGCATGATTTCTCAAGTCCATGGCTTATTCGGCTAGCCTTTTGTGCTAAATGATTGTCGAAGTTAGGCTTAAATGGCAAAATTGCAACTCGGGATCGAAAGTCCAATTAATCTTTGAAGAAATTCATTTAAAACTCTTATTAATTTATTCACAAAAATGAGTGAGAATTTTTTGTATTCGACCACGCATAAGTTGCTCAAAAGAAAAGCAACCATCACTAACAAACTATGCTGAAGTCCTGTCATTGGTCAGTGATAATAGCCATAAATTCCTATATTTTAGTGTTATTTTGGAGCAATTAGTTATATCTCTTGTGTTTTTTAATTTTATTTATGTCCATTTGAGTAAAGTTTGAATAAAAAACAAGGTTTAACTATATTTACTACTAAAAAAAACTAGGATTTACTAGTTAATCCCTTTTATGTTTGATCTTGGTTTGTTTTCTTGTGTTTTGTAAGAGCTTCGAGGAAGTAAGAATCGAGCAATACGATGTCTTAGCTTATTTTTTGAAAGATGCACACATGTGCAACAGAAAGCACACCCCTGAGCAATAGAACCTGTGATATTTTTAGTTATTTTTCTGTTCTGTTTTGTTTTGGGCTGTAGTAGTTATTGATCCATTGCTTTAAATAGGAAAAATCATAGTCTAGTTTAGGCTTCCATACATATATTTGAGAGAGAGGAAAAGACACCAAGATGTTTTTGACGACTGTAGATGCACAGGGATTCATTCTCCATTGTTTCTGCATCAAGAGTTTTCTCCTCCATGACTAGTAGCTAATTTCTTTCTTTCTTTGGGGTTTAATGCAATTGGTCCTACTCTCATGTGATTTCTACCTTATTTTCATTCAATAGTGTTATTATTGTTCTTTTTCTATGCTTAATACTTGTATAAATGACTTGATCACCTGTTTGTATTATCCTATTTATTTATTTGTAAATGGGAAATTCTTTTGAATTGCAAACTAAAGTTTACAATCAATCATTTTTATGTTCAGGGATATGATAAAGAGGGTTGATCATCGTTAAAATCTTTTTTCTTAATGCAAGTAATTTTGTGGGTTGATTATAATATAAATTTAATTGAATAGTAATTTGTTGTGACTAGATGTTAGGAAGTCCAATAAAATTAAACCGGACGGTCATTCTCATCGACTTAAACCTATGTATTGTACATGCCAGTATTTGATAAATTCCAAAGACTCAAATGTTGTTTTTGTTGATGCTGGCAAGAAACTCACTCTATCTCTCAATATGTCTCTGTGCTAGTTTCGAACCGGGGACCAAATAGTTGAAATTTATACTTCAAACCATCAAATCTCTTGTGAATCTGGCCAGACTCAAATCTTTTTGCATCTTAATCTTTATTGTTATGCAATCTTAATTAATTTGATTTATTTTTGACAAAAATCTTCAAATCATTATTTCTTTTCTTTATTTTCCCTTTTATTTATTTCCTTAATTTTCTTGATCTTATTTCTTACCTTAATTTCTTTATCTTTATGCATAATGTTATTTAAATTTAATTACTTTAATTATCTCGATAATTCTTACTCTAAATTTTTACTATTAATTATCCAATTATCACACAAGTTCCAATAAAAAAATATATTATTTACTATTTTGTTACTTGATCGAGCGATTTGGTACCTTGACCAAAATTCCAACAAATTTATGGTAAATCAAGATTTTATTAAACTTTGATTCAATTTAACATAAACAAAAGTTCAATTAATCTTTGAAGAAATTTAATTTTAAATGAAAACTCTTATTAATTTATTCACAAAAATAAGTGAGAAATTTTTTTATTCGGTCATGCATAAGTTGCTCAAAAGAAAAGCAAGCATCGATGATGTCGAGAAGTCGCCTGAGATCCAACTGAAGGTGTTTTCTTTTAATGTCCTCGAAGCTGAGAAAAATACACATCTCTTTGTTATGCACAATAATAAGAAAATACACAATAAATAAAAAGACAACGACATAAGGAAAATAAGAAAAGATCACCATTTTATTTAATATGGTTCAATCCCTCATGTTTACGAATTCACAACATCAATTTATTTATCGTGATTAGACACCTCATATCTACATTCACAACACAACTTTATTTAGTAGTTTGGAGAAAGCTCCATATTATACTACTCCCAAAAATTATAGAGAAAGCTGCAAATAAAAGCTATAAAGAGAATAAAATAAAGTTAATTTTTCTTCATTGATACTTTAATAAAATGTAAACCTTACATTATAATATTATATAATAACCCTAATAGATAACAATCATACATTTCATCATCTAATATTTTAGGAAATTAAAATAAAACAAAATAATATCAAAATGTAATATCTAAATTCCCTATTTTATAAAAGTCATCTATTTGAACCTCCTAGGTCCATCATATCACTTGCATTACGGCTTAATTAAATTTTGAGGGCGTACGTAAAATTATGATAAAACATTTTAAACTTGTGTTTGCCAACTCGGAAGAGTGAAGGAAAATCCAGAGTGAATATTATTACATATATTTTTAGTTCCATAAACATTGGACACACTAATACATACACAAGATCAATATTAGGAGATTAAAAACTAGTTCACATAGCTGCATAGAAAAAGAAATTACATATATATATATATATATATATATGTATGTATGTATATATGATTCCATGCATGTAGCAAGCGCATCTTTATTCCTTCAACAAAGCCAAACTAATCAAAGTTGACACCTGACACCAACAAATACTATTACAAGAAATTAAAATAACATTAAATTCCTTTATTTCAAGAACCGAGACTCAACTCTAATTAAACCAAGACGCAATAGTGCATGGTACTTAGACTCAACTCTTATTTAAGGATGCTTCTTTTCATGGATCCTTCTTGTGGTGAGGCTTATAATGGCCATTCTCCAACTTAGTGTGCTCCTCTTATGGCCTCTTGTTTTCTACTTTTGAAGGCTCATTTTGTGTGGTAGCAGGCCAGTGTTTTTCATTGGGTGGGTAGTTTATCTCATGATTTTAATTGTGATCATCATAATTATGATCACGATTAGGATTAGGATCATGATCATGATTGGGGTTGTGATTGTGATGGTGATGATAGTCGTCATCCGGCCCAGGGAATTCCTCCACCGAAAGTAAATGATGATCAGTTAGCTAGGGAAATGGCTACCAAAAGTACCCTCCCTAGAATTACTAGGAGGCACATGTAAATGTATTTTGGAGACATTTTCTCTCTTGGTTTCTATGTTTCAAGTTATGGTCCAAATACCAGAAGAACAATAGCATGGCGATTTTATCGTGTTCTCCAACCTATCTTCTAATGACACGTACGTGTCTTTTTTACTGCATAATTTATCCTGCATTATAATCAAGGTTAAGGTCTAGATTTGCAAAGAGCTATACCTACATAATTAATGGAAAGAAGGATAAGGTTAATCCATATATATTGCACTAGTTTCATGAAAATTAAAATTTGATCCATTGAGTCCTCAAATTTTGTATTTACGGTGGCATATTAATGGTCAATTTACGAAAGGGGTAATTTTTTTTTAATTACTGTTTGAGGGTATTTTTTAAATTATTTACGAAATTACGACTTCTGTAACTAAAGTCGTAAATTTTTTTACGACTTATATATTTTTATTTTAAAAGTTATATAATTATTTACGACTTCTTTGAATCCAATATGTTTAAAAATACGATTTATAAGTCGTAAAATAAAGTCGTAACAAAAGTTATGATATTAACGTAATTTTTTTTATTTTTATACGACTCCAAAGTCGTATTTGCTTTTTTTTTTATTTTTTTTATTATTAATGGAAGTCGTATGGTAATTTACGACTTCCTTAATATTTTTTTTTGCTTTTTGGTGAAGTCGTAAGTTACTATACGACTTTGCTTTTTTTTTTTTTTTTTTTTTTTTTTTTTTTTTTTTTACTTTTTTTCTTTTATTATTTTGTCTTTTTAAATGTTTTACATTATTGTTTTGTTTAATTTTTTAAAATATTTTGTTTATGAAATGTTTATAAAATAATTTTATTTATTATTTAAGAATTTAGTAATTAATATGTATTTAATATTTTTGTTTTATTTATTATTTTTTTATGTTTTATTTAATATTAATTTATGTTATAATTACTTCGAATTACATATTTTAATTAATTTTGTAAAATTTTGTAGTAATGTTAAAATTTAAATATTTAGAGATTTATTGTCAGATGAAAATATTTTGATAATAATTTTAATTTGTAAAATATGAAATAAAATATATTTATTTTGATTTTGTTAATTAAATATGTTGATTTTGTTTATGAATTTTTACAAATATAATTACTTATACTTTTGTTAATACAATCTTCGGGCTTCATTTTAAAAATATTAGCATTTCAAATTTAAGATTTAAAAGAAAAGATGGGAGTGTACTTCGTAAAAGAGAGGCGTAATTAGCAAATTTGAATTTTTTTATGTGAAACTTATCAGAAAACGGAGGTGCAAAAAGCAAAAATGAGATACGACTAACGTCATACGCATACATACGGCTTTAAAGTCGTACTTACACGTCCGACTTTAAAGTCGTATCTGCTTTTTGCTTTTTGCACCTCCGATAATTGATAGGTTTTATGGAAAAAAATTCAAATTTGCTAATTACACCTCCCTTTTACGAAGTACACTCCCACCTTTTCTTTTAAGTCTTAAATTTGAAATGCTAATATTTTTAAAATGAAGCCCAAATAATTATGAGGATTTTGTTAACAAAAGTAGAAATAATTATATTTGTAAAAATTCATTAATAAAATCAACATATTTAATTAACAAAATCAAAATAAATATATGTTATTTCATATTTTACAAATTAAAATTATTATCAAAATATTTTCATCTAACAATAAATCTCTAAAAATTTAAATTTTAACATTACTATAAAATTTTACAAAATTAATTAAAATATTAAATGTAATTCAAAGTAATTATAACATAAATTAATATTAAATAAAACATACAAAATATAAAAATAATAAATAAAACAAAAATATTAAATACATATTAATTACTAAATTCTTAAATGATAAATAAAATTATTTTATAAACATTTCATAAACAAAATATTTTAAAAAATTAAACAAAACAATAATTTAAAACATTTAAAAGAAAAGGTGGGAG
>PYAF01002766.1:69196-81486 GCA_007407185.1 Glycine tomentella
TATTATATATCACTGTCAATATCATATATAATAAAAAAGTAAAAATGAGAAAATCTTATCCTATGTAAAAAAATGAGGTAATTTATTTTACCTTAAATAAAAAAATAAGAAATCTAATAAATGGGCAAGGACAAAAGTGAATGAATGTAAATAAATAGAAAGTAGAAGTGAACGATTTAATTTTAAGTAATGTTTCAAAAAATATTAAAATCTATGAATATAAACTTATTTGTCAAACAGTAAAATAAGATTTTCATCTAATAAAAAATTAAAATATATTGAAATGTCTTACTAAACACACTCTTTAATTATGTGAAGATTGACCAAAATCATATGATATTGAAAATGTAATAGTTCTGTGAAAAGAAAAAAAGATGGAATAATTAATTCATCTACTTCATGCAGTCTTTTCCCATTCAGTTAATTATATTCTAAACGGTTGATGTGTGCGTTTTCAAATGCCGTTTTATTTTTTAATATTTTTTTCTGATACTTTGGATGAACACTCTTAACCCTTAATTAATATCTCGGCTTAACTTTTTTAAAGTGAAGCAACATGTAGAGATTGAATATATACATAACGCATGCATATTTTTAGTTTCATAAATTAAACATTGCACACACGCACTATTGTACATATACAAAATCAACGATAAAGGAAATACGTAATTCATTTCATAAATAAAAGTTTGTCACCATAGTTAACACAGCTGCAAAGAAAATGACAACATATATGTGATTGCATATATACATGTAGCATGTGCATCATTATTTCAACCAAATACAAAGCCAAAGTGACCAAAGCAAAAACAACCACACTAATACAAGAAAATAACATCGCATTAATGCATGCCTTTATTTCAAGAGCCAAGAGATTGGACTCTAATTGGTTAAACCATATACCATAATATATTTCACAAGATTGCATGCATGGTAGTACGTAGCAGCTTCACTAGATCAATTAATTTCCCGAAGGAAGATGCTTCTTGTAGGGAGACATATGGTGACCATCCTTGTTTTCTACTTTCGAAGGTTCATTTTGTGTTGTAGGAGGCCAGTGTTTTTTAGGTGGGTAGTGATGGTGATGATCATGACCATCCTCCACCTCAGAGTTCTCCTTGTTTTCTACGTTTGAAGGTTCATTTTGTGTGGTTGGAGGCCAGTGTTTTGGTGGGTGGTGGTGATGGTGATCATGACCATCTTCCACTGAAAGAAAACGACGATCAGCAAGGGAAGTAGTGGCCAGAAAAGCCATCCCTAGTATTACTAGGAGGAAAAGGGACATGTATTTGGGAGACATATTTTGGCTAGTATTACTTTGTTTTTCTATATGCTCAAGTGATGGTGCAAATACAAGAGCAATATCATGCCCACTTTATAGTGTTGTTCAACCTATCTTCTAATGAAACGTGTCATTTTTAATGCATTGTTGGTGGAACATTACAATCAAGGTTAAGATCTAGATTTTCTTGTTTGACTTGTACTCATCTGATGAAATGAAGGATAAGGTTAATCCCAATTGACATCAATGATCAGTTTGATGAAAGTTTGACGCATTCCTCAAATTGTCTTTGGCGTGGGATATTGAGGGTAGTAGTTGTGTTATTTAATTTATTAGTGGGCATTTGTTTCACCGGTATATTGTTTAATCTTGGGGGAAAAATTTATGGTGTTTATTATGAAATAATAAAATAATTAGTTTTATGTATATTTTTTATCTGAATAAACAATAATTTTACTTTCAATTAATATTTAATCTCAACGAAGGATAAAAAATATTTATTCCTATAGACAAAAATTACATTTGACTAAAAATACACATATATCTTTCTCCTACCCATAATCACGCCCCCTTTTAATGATCCATTTGTTTAAGTTTTCTAATTTTTTTTCATTATCAAAATTTGGATTCATGTTTCATGAGATATATAATATTTTTAATAAGATAATAAGGATATTGTAGTAATTATAATATATATTTCTAGGAAAAAATAATTTAACCGAACATATGTACATGGAATATAAAATTTTTTCCAACTAATTTTATAATTAACCAAACACAATATTTTATTGAATACCCAGAATAACATTCTCATGTTTTATTAAATACACAACTATCCAAGAAACTAAGTGATTAAACATAAATGATTAATGTATTGAAGTTAAGGTTGAATCATTTAGGTTCGATCCTTGGAAAAATAATTTTCAACCAGACTTTATTTACCTTTTAATCAAACTCCAAATTAAACAAAATCTTTATTCATCGAAGTGGTAAAAAAACATAACATACTAGCAAAATAAAATTTGATGAAGTCAAAAATTACATGGACCACCTAACCCATGTCAACTCTCTTTTTTAAGATAGGAACTTTGGTGGTTGGTAATTTTACTCAACTAATTAAATTAGACTCTCTTATTAACCATCTCAATTCTCAATATCTTGTACATTGACTATATTTGATAAGACATTTCAGTTAATTTTTAACTTTTTTTATTAGCTAAAAAGTTTGTTTAATTATTTGGTAAACAATTTTTTTTAATAGTTTCTAGCGTTTTTTAAAACACCACTTGAAGTAACGTTTCTTAAAACACTATCTGCTAGCTTGTAGCTTTTTATATTTTCTTCCCTTTTATCCTTAATATATTTTATCAAATTTCCTTAAACCTCTTTAGATAAAGGGAAAAAAATATTTAGTCCCTGATGTTACATATCATTCAATTAGTCTTTGTACTTTATTAAACATGTGTTTTTAGTCCTTCTTCACATATGATGTTGATGTTATTTATTATGTGATACATAGATTACACGTTAGTCATTTTTTTTATAAATGTGACAATTTATTATTCCAAATGATGTTTTGAATTAAAAAGTTAATAAAAACTAAAGGTTTTATTTTTAACGAGAATCAAAATAGAAAGAAACTTCACTCTTTCTCTGTTGCTTCTTCATGCGCACGACACTATGTGAACTACAAAGGGGGACTCTCATCCTTTTTCGAATAAAGTTGGAAACCAAAATAGAGATGAAGCCATTAAAAGTTAGGGTTCGATGTGTTTGGGGGGAGATTTGATAACTTCTCTTAAAATAAAAATAATCAATTTTCCACATAATTTTAATTATTTTTAGAAAAGAAAAAAAAAACACATTGGTTGCCACACTGGACACAAGTTAACATATCGTTAGTGAAGATTCTGAGGGAGGACTAAAAACAAGTCTTGTTGGTAAAATTTAGGAACTAAATTAGATAATATTAAAGTTTATAAACTAAAAACAAGATTCGATGAAAATATAGGAATTAAAAACACATTTTTCGCTTAAATAAATCACGATTTTATTATATATGTCATTCTATACTCTTCAATTATTTTAACAACTAAATTTATCGAATAATTATAATTTAATAATATAATTTTTCAGCTTCTAATTACAAATTTTCAATTATCATCTCACTTTTCAACTGCTAACTAATTTTACCGAATATAACCATTGTCCATCGATTTTGTTCTATGAAAAGAGTTTAAAGAAATACATCAATTAATCACAGCCACCAAAGAAAATTCATTCACGCGTTCATCTGTGATTATATTAAATTTTACTGTTTGAGAGATTTGTTTGGCCCGAGTGTGGCAAGTGCAATCCAAGGAGTTCTTTGAATTTCATGTTCCTCTCATCATTTGTTTTTTTTCTAAATCACGTATATCTTTCATGAAAAATTCTATTTGAATCGGATAACTAGGATCAAGAGGAAACAAAACTATCTAATGCAATTGATCTACCTGTTTAATGATATTGTGAATTCACACTTACTACAAAGAAATAAAAGAAGTACTAATAAAAATAATTGAAATTAATCCAGTAAAAAAGAAATTAATTGGAATTAATTTATTCAAAATTACATAAGTTTGTGGGTCTAACCTCATGAACTATAATCATAATTTTATAGTTCTTAAAAAAAATAAAAACAAATAATAAAAAGTATATGAGAAAGAATACCTTAAATATTATGCAGTAATCACTAACACCATTAAACTTCACTTTGCTCTTCATTCGCAATTAATTCCCTCAACTTATTCTTCATTCTTTCCTTCCCTCCATAATGAGTCTTTATTTGTGTTATAGTTTTGTTTAAACTTTAAAGTCTACTCTTTCCTCCAACCGAATATATTCTTGTCCTTCCCAATTCAACAGCCACCACTCGTTTCCAAGAACCTCCAGCATTAACAGAACCAAAAGTGACCCTCAAAAGATTATATATATCAAAAACCAAAGCATCGATTCCCTTGTTTGAGTTGAAGTTATGTCCGTGGTTTTTAAAATTATGATATGCTAGCTACGTACTTATATATGACTGAACAAGATCAACTTCTTGGTCTTAAATTTCTTATCTTTGAGTGGCCAAAGGAATGGAACGTGGGGTTCTTGATGGTATTATCAATAGGCTGCTTCAAGTCAGAGGGAGACCTGGGAAACAGGTTCAGCTTTCAGAGGCAGAAATCAGGCAACTTTGTGCGGTTTCCAGAGATATCTTTTCGAAGCAGCCCAATCTGTTGGAACTTGAGGCACCAATTAAGATATGTGGTATCTATTTGCCAACCCCATTTTATTTTTCTTACTTTATGTTTTTTAGTCACTTATTAGTTTCTTAGTCAATTTTAGTTTATGACTATGCTTTTTTTATATATATATATATATATATATATATATATATATATAATATGCTGATATTAGAATCCATATATTACTTCATGTATATTATTTAAATCTCCAATATTAGACTGATCCTACTAGGCTTATGTCTTGCATATGTGATGTGGACTTTTTTTTTAAAGAAATAATAAATGTCAATGGGTGTCTATAGGTGTCCAAAAAGTACTACTCTTTTAATGTATGTGTATTAAAAAAAGATTAAAAAAGTGAGAGATAAAGATAATGATTAATTATTTTTCATGTCTTCATTTTTATACAAAATTTTGAACTTTTTCTTCTTTTAATTAGGTTACTAAACTTTTATTTTGTTTTCAATTCGGTCCCGTTTCAAATCTTTTTTATGAAAAATTAATATCTAATTAGAGGTGCAAATAGTATATTAGTATTTTTGGAGTGTATTATAAGTTAATTATGAAAGATTTCTACATAGTTTCAACCTCTGCATATTAATTCAATTCAAATACTCTATCACAAGCCTAATTGTTTGGTCATGTAGAAAGTTAAAACTCTCACAATTGATTCAGAATCACTCCAAAAGTATCAGTTGTAGGTATGTGTTTGTAGTTAATTTTTCATAAGTAGCCAATTAAAAGGAAAAAAATAGGGAAAAAGTGAATTTTATAAAATATGAAGACCCAAGGATCAATTTAACCTAAAAATAATTTATATACATGTCAATTTCTTTATGCTCAAATAATTGAACTGAACAAAACATTGTCCATGGTTGCTTTAATTTATCGGCAAATGGAACAACTAAACCTAATTGTTGGATATTAGAGCGCTACTTATTGTAGAGTATGAGATTATCGTGTCTATATTAGAATATTTAGAAGATGTGTTTGTCTAAATTGAAGAACAGAAGCAATTCATGTCTCTTAAACATGTGGTCCTGGATTTTATTTCGAGATTAACATGTAAGAAAAAGAATATGGTTAAGAGGGTTTTTTATTTTTTTATTTTTTTTTACTTTAGCACCTAATAATAGTTTGGGATTAAAGTCTCTTACCTGTTGAGTGGAAGAATAGTCAGAATACTCTAGTCTCTAGGAAACCAAAACAGTTAGAATATTTAGTTTCTGAGATAACCTCTAAAAATTCCGGGGCTTAGGTATACAACTTATATTTTACTTTTTGGGAATGTTAAGCTGTCACTTCTGATTCTTGTTTGTTGTACAAGTTTTGAATCATCCACTTTAGATTTCTTGATTGCTTCACAAAATTATTCTCAGTTCAACTTGAGATATATTCTCAAAACTTTATATATATAGCAGCTACCCTGCACCAAAATTGACTTCACTGTGAATTTAATTAAGCAAAATTCAAGAAAAGAGATGTCATGAAGAGGTGAACATGTGATGACCCAAAATGAATTATACTAATTAAATGATATCTGTTTAGGGAATGAAACTGCCTCTTTTACTTTCTAGGCAAATGTATTGCAGAATTTCACTTATAAATAATAAGACAAGAAATTTGCGCCTTCACAATTTAAGTATCTGATTGAGAAGCTCTGTTTATTGGTATATTTTTACAATATACAATGTATTCAATGTATTTAAGCTGAAGGGTATTTAGTCAATGAGTTCTTGAACTACATGTTTTTGTTCAATTTTAACTGAAGATGACCAAATACACCGTGTTCATTACCTATTTTCATTGTTAAATGCATCAAAGTTGCTCCAAGGGCAATGCCATGAAATGCCAGTTTTATTTTATCTGTTTCCAGAATTAATAACTATGGTTACCTGAATTCCTTTGTTGGCAAGTAGGTACTGCTTAAACTTTGTTTATTTTCGTTTCATATGTTACAGTTTTATGCCAATCTTCTCACTAAGTGACTAGTTGTTATGAAGTCCATCTTCAAATTGTAATTTTTCTTAGGATTACGGCAAAATGACGCATGGTTTTCTTCAGTCAAAAAAAAAAAAATCCTTATTAATACAAGGTAGGAACTAATATTATTGTTTCATTTCACTATTTTACCAGGAGACATCCATGGTCAATATTCTGACCTTCTGAGACTATTTGAGCATGGTGGATTTCCTCCTCGCTCCAACTACTTATTCTTAGGTGATTATGTCGACCGTGGAAAGCAAAGCCTTGAAACTATGTGTCTTCTTTTGGCCTACAAGATAAAATACCCTGAGAACTTCTTCCTTCTTAGAGGCAACCATGAATGTGCTTCTGTAAACCGCGTATACGGTTTCTATGACGAATGCAAACGAAGATTCAATGTCAGGCTGTGGAAAATATTTGCAGATTGCTTCAACTGCATGCCTGTGGCAGCTATCATTGAAGAAAAGATTTTCTGTATGCATGGTGGACTCTCTCCAGAATTGCACAATCTAAGTCAGATTAGTAGTTTGCCGCGTCCAACAGAAGTACCTGAGAGTGGTCTACTATGTGATCTCTTGTGGTCTGATCCTAGTAAAGACATTGAAGGTTGGGGAGAGAACGACCGCGGAGTCTCATATACTTTTGGTGCTAGCAGGGTCACAGAATTTCTTGGAAAGCATGATCTAGACTTGATTTGTAGAGCACACCAGGTTTCATATGCAATTTTTTTTTGTGAAGTTTGAGTATGCAATTGTAGAAAGAGTTCAAGTATAGCATAAACTTCTTATGTGTTTTCTTTTGTAGGTTGTTGAAGATGGATATGAGTTTTTTGCCAATAGACAACTTGTGACTATCTTTTCTGCACCTAACTACTGTGGAGAATTTGACAATGCTGGAGCAATGATGAGTGTTGATGAGACACTCATGTGCTCTTTTCAGATACTAAGGCCTGTGGAACACAGAAAGCCTAAGCTAGCTTTTGGGAGCAAAACTACATTCAAGGCTAGTACTTCTAACAAAAATCTTGGTATTTTAGTTCTTGAATCCAGAATTTGCAATGATAAATGATTGAAACATTTTTTGGGTAGTTTCTTCATGTTGTTTCTAATGACATAAGGTGAGATTACTGACTAGTATAACTATATTCAGGAAAGATTATTGGCACACAATTTGCAGTAGGGAATGATGGGAGTGGTTTCTGTGCATAATCAGTCATAAATGATTTAATTAAGCCTTACTAGTTCTCTGATTTGTACCTGACCATATTAAAATTGTTATTTTGCAATTTTTCTGAAATTACAATTTCTGTCAAGATCAAAAACATGTATTGTATCTGACATGCCCTCATATACATGATATATGAATGTCATAGTCTAAATTGTATTCTTAAGTTTATACATGCAAATGACCAAACAGACAGTTTTAAGAAAACTTTTAGTCTAAACGATTTTCTTGATTCAGATTTTGGTCTTTATTATTTATTATTTTTTGTCATAGAGGCATAAACCCCAAACTTTTCACACCCTTTATAAATCTTGGTCCCTGAGGGACCACCACTTTTATAAATTAACTATAAGAAGTTAAGGACCAATCTTTATCAATATGGACCATTTACTTTTAGATAAATCAAAACCATTACAAGACTAAAACCCAAATATAGGAGCCAATACTCATTCTCACGGACCAAAAGCCAAATAAGTGAAAATATAGAAAACTAAATCCAAACTAGAGAAAACTCTGGGAAATTAAATGTTAATAATAAAAAAAAAGGTTTATGCAACTAGAGGAACATCTACATTAGCTAAACCAAGGATCTCTATCTCGATTGGTTATTTGATTAAGCAAAGTATGTGAGTGTTGTAAACATCTTGATAACTGTATTCGATTCTTCAAATAAAAAAAACATTAGCTAAAAGTAATTTTACATATAATATATGAATATATAGTTATTCACCGTACTAATATTTTCTCAATATTTTGATAAAATGATAGAAAATAAGTTACATTATGTATAATTTGGATTAAATCAATATATTTATGATTATTGAAGTTTAACAAGTACCAAAGAATATCATGTTTATTATTGATTTTAACTGTGCAGTGCACCTATAAAATTATTCCAACCAGGACCAAATTGATTATTACAGTAATGATATTTGCACATTATTGTCAATAATCAATATACGATTGTTCATCACGTCTTTTGCCGACAATAAAACAAGAGAAACAACACATTCCAACTTTTAAATAAGAAAAGTGCAAAAGTGTATAGAATTTGGTGTGCAAATAGCACAACCCTTGTTATTATGAGTGTGCATAAGGAATACTAGCCTCTGACTGTTCGAAGCAGAGTGTTATATATATATATATATATATATATATATATATATATATATATATATATATATAAAGAAAAGCAGTGTTATGAATATAGCTTAGCTGCAACAATTGCTCATACTATTACTGGTTTAATGTTTTTGTTGCAGATCATGAGTGTAATTGTTATTATATTTTTGCTATCCATTATAAAGAAGGCTTCTTAAATTGTCATACTGAATACGTCATTTATACAGTTGATGTTGGATTCATTATGTATTTCCGAGTATCATGTTTCCAAAATCTATTTTTATATATAATAGTGACACTAAAGTTAAAACCTATAATTTCGTGTATACTAACTAACTAGAAGTCTAGAACATAGGTCGTCAACCCTTGTGATAGATGTTTCCAAATCTATAATTAAGCATAGTTATATCTTCTAAATATGAATTAAGTATTGGATTTTGTTAAAATATAACTGGAAGAGTAGATGAGGAGAAAAAATAAATCATGAAGACATTTTTCTTGTTTGAATTTTGTATCTACTCGAATCCCATCAATTTCTTCTATCTAAAACACCTGCACCATATGTTCTAAGTTGTTTTGCCATTCTTTTTTTCTTTTCAAACAGGCAATTCTTGATGCCGCTAGAGTATGACTACATTGAGCTGACTTAGATCAATAAAGTTTGTAACATAGCAAAAAATTGACATGGACAAATTGATATCCGTGTTCACTTCAATGTGAAGGAAGGGTATTACAACTACCAACATTATGAAGAACATAGGAATATTATCTCTGCCTTTTCTTTTTAAGTATAACTGAAAGTGTTTTTCTGTGCTGGCACATTCTCAATATGTACCATGTTGTCAACACAGATTTAGGAGGTCAGATTTCATTTTTCTTTTCTTTCAGCTTTTTTTATGTGAGAGACAGTTATGTAATTCCCCTTTTCATATCTCCTGTTGTTCTATAAATGGCAGCATACTTTTCGGCATGCTTTCTAATTATTTTTTTGCTCTTAAAACACTTCTAAAGGAATTAAAAAAAAAGACTTTTTTATTGGAACATGTAAAATTATATTATTTATAATTTTTTTACGTTCTTTTATAATTTTTATAATAAATATTTTTCATTTTAATTATTGAATTAATGTTATAAGAACACTGATTACCAAGATCCTTACTCTTATTCACTTTAATGTTATCAATTTCAGCTTTAAATTGCCACTTACATGGCGTGAATGAACTAATGCGGGATTTTTTTTAGGTTAAACTTATAGTCTAAACAAAAAAATAGCTCTAAAATTATTTTTAGGAGTTGGTGCAAATTGTAAGAGAAGTTTTAGTAATCATTTTTCAATATTTTTTATTAGTTAAAATTTATTAAAATAAAAAAATGTCTCACTTATTATTTAATAAATTCTACTTGTACTCTTATAACTTTCAATAAATTTTAATCAGAAAAAAGTGTTAAAAATAATGTGTTAGAAAGTATATTAGCATTTCTCAAATTATAAATACCAAATCAATTCAGGGACATCCGATATCAATTAAGCTATTTATATTTTTTTTAATAAAATGATGTGCATCAAGTATGATTTAAATATACTAAGAAAATACTCTGTAAAAATTATACCAAAATATTAATTACAGAGCTTTCTAGCTTTTCTAATTATTTTAAAAAATCAGTTTGCATTAAATTCCAGTATAACTAATAATTGAATTTTTTGATCATGTTTTAATTCTATTTTTCACATTGTCTTATTCTTATTTATTTACTAAAAAGAAACTCTATTTGAAATTATTTAGTTTCTTTCATTTTTGTATTTGTTTATTTTTTAATTTTTTTTGTATTTGTTGGTTTTTTCATTTTCTCATTATTATTATTATTATTGTTATTATTATTATTGTTTTTATTATATATTTTTTTATAGGCTCTTCTGATATTTATGAAACTATTATACTTTGTCGACCAATAAAAAATAAACCCATTATACTAAAATTCAAATGATTTGAACTTAAAATTCAAGTGTTAAGGTCCTTTAGGAGAGATGGGGAGAAGAGGAACGTTATAATATGAAAAGGGTACTTTAGGGATATTAAGAAAATTGGGAAGTGCAGAAAGGAGGTAGGGTGGTACAGAAAGTAAATGCCTAAATCGTTCTTGAGAAAATGAGTGGCCCAATTACGTCAAGATTTCTGTGGCCCAATTACGGTAATCATAGAGGCAAAGCAAGCGGAGGTGGTGGGAGCAAAGTTTTCTTTTCTTTATGGTATGGGAATGGTTTGAAGTTTCTTTATTTTTAAGAATGTTAAACCCAGTACAAAAAAAAATATTATGAAATATGTTTGTATAACTAATAATTTTTCCATTAATTTTTAGTCATTTACCCTTTCTTTTATCTTTATAAAATTATTATTTTAGAATACCTTAAAGCAAGTAGTCCCTTAAAAAGAGAATCAATCATTAGTGATTAGCTATTTTCATGGCTAATCAGTCGCAAAATTCACACCAATAAAATATTACAAGTAAATTTTTTCAGGAAAAAAAAAACTAAATGTATTTTACTTATACCTATTAAAAACGTATTTAAGTCTATGAAATATTTCCATCAAATGTGACTTTTTATTGATTGTTGCAGCAAATAATTTTGTTTGATGCATGTTACATAAGCGTTAAGATAATTTATTGCCAACTACCAAAAATAAAAAAGAAAATTTATCGGCATTAAAATGTGCGCGCGTGATTTGACTCGAATAATGATATAAGCACAAAATTGAGGATGGGTACAATAAACAATTAAAGAAATAATGTTTTCGACTTGTATGATGTAATATCACAAAATTTTAAGTAAGGTATTTTGGGTGATATTTGTGTAAAATAAATGGATTTACGAAAGGACGGTTTGGTCTTTGTTGAGAGGCGGAGTGCAATTAGTAATTACTGTTACTGTAGCAGTAACTGTAGCAGTTACTGTAGTAATTGCTGGGTACAATTAGTAATTACTGTTACTATAGTTTCACGGACGGTTACTGTAGCAGTCTATAAATATGCGGAAGCTGCGGAAAATTTTGCTGAAACCGTCGTTCCTCCTACTGTGCTACAGAGATTTTACAATATCTTGGATTTTGAAGGGGAAGGAAGTGATTCACGGACGTTGAAGCCCAGAGAAGTGATTCTCTAGCCCTCCACGACTGTCTTGAGGACGTGACACTGAGAGTGTTAATTGCGTAGACCACAGAGCAGGGAAAGAACTGCAGAGCACGGCTTTGCCAGGTAAGTTCTAGGTCCCTTGGGGATGTTTCCCACTTGATTGTGCTCTACCATACTCCGAGGGAGTAGTGGTTTCATTCATGATACATGCATTGTGTGGATGTTGCATACTCATAATTATACATGCTTGCATCTGTGCTTGATAAATGTGT
>PYAF01002766.1:82971-96310 GCA_007407185.1 Glycine tomentella
AATTATAATATAATTTATATATTAAAAAGATGTTTTCTCTGTTAACATTTTTTTGGGTGAATTCTTTGTAAACAAATTAATAAAAGATTATATGCTAATTTCTTACAATTGGAAAATATATGTGTATAGATTCTAACATTTTTTTTCTAAATATTTTTTTTTCGAAAAATTAATTAAGTGTTCCCAAATACACTTTAAATTAATTACCTTTTAAACTAAACCTTATTAACAATTATCTTACTCTACTATAAAAAAAAAGGAATTATCTTTGAAAAAGAATTGATGAATAATCGGATGTGAATTATGTCTAAGGAATTAAAATAAAATCACGAATTATATTGTATGACTTGACTTATCAATTATCAGCTACTAATCTCGCGTATCATCTTAATTTAATTGCAAGTTGCTAATGTGGCAAACCATAAACGTGAGCTGTTTCACTTCATTAAATCCGGTGTTAGCAATGTACAAAAATATCGGGCCGTTGCATCATTGCATGTGTCATGGTGTGGTATCATTAACAAAATTATCTCCATAAAAAAATATATGTGAAAAAAAAAACTACACATCTTAATGATAATGTAACCATGCAAAGAGAAAATATAAAGTAAATTAACTCAACAACTTATAGAGACATGAAAAATAGGTTGAAATAGAAGAGTAATTAAATGCGATGAAAAAAAGAAATAAAAAAATATTTAGAGAGAGAATTTGTAGCTCATAGAGATTTTATTTAAATAGAATATGATTGTTTTTTAATGAATGATACATGTGATCTAGATCCAAAAAAAGAAGAAAAAAAAATAGGTAGAAAGAAAAAATAATAGATATTAATAAGAAATATAATGAAAAATAAAAAATATAGGAGATTAAATAAAAATGAGATGGAAGAAAAATTAAGTATATGTTGAATATTTTTGACATTGAAATGTGCATCAAAAATTATAAAATGTTAGGAATTTAATATTTATTTACTGAATTTTTTTGTATCTTTTCTTTCCAACTCAACATTTGAGAATCTTTTATTTTGATATGGGTTAGACTTTTCTCTTTCTTTTATTTTTTTCTTTTTTTTTAAAGCAAACAGATATAGACTCTCTACAAATAAAATAAAAAATGAAAATTCTCATTTTTTTTTTGTTTTTGTTGATTTTACAATGTCATCCAATAACAAATCATCATCATTTAAATTATTTAAGATAATTATGTTAAAAGTTAACAAATTAATGAGTTGTAATTGAATGACCCCTTACAACTTTTGTTAGTATCATGTTAGTGCATAATTCTTTGCAAACATGTAGGTTAGTTGTTACTTTAAAATTGCAACAATTGCTTTAACAAAACAAACACACAAAATTACTACAATTTAATCTGATTGTGATAAAGCTATCCTTTCCAAAAAGGTATACTTGATTAGAGTAATGGTTCATGCACATTAACATCAAATGTAGCAGTTTATATGTGTGAGATGACAAAATGAAAATGAAGATGAGAGTATATAGAAAATAAAGTGAAATAAGTTATAATCAATAATGTTTAAGAAAACTTGGAAGGTAAATATCGAGAAAATTTATATCAATAGACATAAGTAATTATATAAGTAAATCAGACATCATATCTTAAACCAAAATCTTAAGACTAAGGTTTATGATCTTATTTTCACTTATATGGTTCTCAACCTTCTCATTCCTATCGATGTGAGACTTCACCTCACACTTGTATTTCAATAATCTCTCATTCAAGTATGAGTCTCTTTCACATGATAATCTCTCCTTGAGTGGAAGTCATTTCAATCCACGAATATTCAATAATTGTCCTTAGAGCTTAACCTAACAAACGAATTTTTTTTTTTTTTTTATAAATTTGAGATAACGAGTAAATATGTACAGGTAAGTGGTAACATTGTAGTCTGTTGAATACTGGATTGCAAGTTGCAACTAATACAAGGGGTCTGATAGTTCTATTATTGCTCTGGATGACAATTATAAACTAACATTATTTCAGTGTTTGTTAATTTGTGAAGCGTTGACATGAAACTGATGAAAGGTTACGAAAGCTCAAGATTGAGCATATACTGTAGATGCCAAAAGTTTATTCTTTTGACTTTGCATGCATTAATTCTTGGGATGGTTGAGATTATGTTATATATATGTGTGTGTAGTTGCACACAATGCCATACTATATTCCTTCAGTGTAGTTTGACAGGTTTATGCTCTCTCTCTCTCTCTCTCTCTCTCTCTCTCTCTCTCTCTCTCTCTCTCTCAGCTGGGTTATTTGGAAAATACTGTTGTGCTTTTTGGTTATGTTTGAACCTAAAAGAGAGTTCCAATCTCAGTGGGAGACTGGGAGGCACCACTGTTTTAGATATATTAGAGAGCAGCACATAGTACTATCTGGTTATAATAATGGTAGCAAACTTAAAATCATTCCACCATTGAATTCTGGGGTTATTTTCAGCAATCTGAGGATGCCATTTTCATGAATTTTCTTTTCCTTGCATTCACCACAACACATTGTTCTGGTCTCTGGACTTTGAATCAGTGATCATGTTACACTATTTTGCCTGCTACTAGTATATATATATATAGTTCTCCTAGAAGTGAAATAAATGTATACAAACAATCAAGCAAAAGAAATGGTCTCTAGTTACTTTATCTTTTTGTCTATAATTTCATTTCATTTCTGTGTTTCCTTTCTCTAATTTCTTCACCAGTTCAGCACAAAGTGATTTCATCATTAGGGTGTTGGTTTTCATGAACTAATTTACCATAACCTGCGCTAGGCAATTCCTATCTATCATGTTAGTGGACTTCTTGATTCAACTACATATAGTAAGGAATTTAAGAAAAATTAGCTGAAACTTTATGAGAAGCTGCCTATGGCAGAATTTTTGTTAAAAAGGGTCAATTCATTTGGACATGCAGCTGTGGTCAATCAATATAGTTTTTTAATTCCAAAATAACAGTAGTTTTTGCATATAGTACATCAGCCTCACAAAGGTCAAAATTAGCGGCAGCATTTTCCAAACCACCAAAAAAAGTTAATTTCTCACGCAAGTTTGTTGTGTTCTCCATGTCCTATTATATCAATTGTTAGAGTTGTCAAACTGATTTATTTTGAATACTCCTTATCTATTACAAAAAAAGAAAAGAAAAAAAATAATGTACCCCGAGTGCTTAGAGGTTTTTCGCTATGCAAATGTATAAGAGATACGTGACTTTATCCTTGTATATGCAAATAGAAATTGTTTTCATATTCGAACATATGATCAACCAGTCACCAAGGCACAACTTTACCATTGTGTCAGGGCTCGTTCTCTCCTTATCCATTACAAATAAGAATTAATTAATTGAACACCAAAAAAGCTTCAGAAATTTGTCAAAAATCTAATGTTTCTATATGATTTTCATTCACAAAGTAGTAGAAATAAAGAGAGAAAATATTGTACTGCCAGCTTAATATGTTATGATCATTGGCATGGTAGGTGTATATATAGTCAAATGTTGTTAAACTTATCTTTTGTACTTGTGCAGGAATTTGGTAAATAATGACTGGAGAACTTGGAGTGCTGAATGCACTTGATGTGGCAAAGACACAATGGTACCACTTCACTGCAATTGTGATAGCTGGAATGGGTTTCTTTACTGATGCCTATGATCTCTTCTGCATTTCCCTAGTCACCAAGCTACTAGGGAGGCTATATTACACAGAACCAGGTGCACCAAAGCCAGGAACTCTTCCTCCAAGAGTTCAAGCTTCTGTGACTGGTGTTGCACTGTGTGGCACATTAGCTGGCCAACTATTCTTTGGTTGGCTTGGTGACAAAATGGGGAGAAAAAGAGTCTATGGTCTAACTCTTATTCTCATGGTAGTGTGCTCCCTTGCCTCAGGATTATCCTTTGGGTCAACTCCAGAGGGTGTCATGGCCACACTTTGCTTCTTCAGGTTCTGGCTAGGGTTTGGGATTGGTGGTGACTACCCTCTTTCTGCCACAATCATGTCTGAATATGCAAACAAGAAGACGCGTGGCGCATTCATAGCCGCGGTGTTTGCAATGCAAGGATTTGGTATCCTGGCTGGTGGAGTGGTGGCATTGATCGTATCATATGCATATGATAAAAAGTACAAGCTTCCTAGTTATGGACAGAATCCAGAAGCATCCTTGGATCCTGCATTTGACTATGTTTGGAGAATAATTTTGATGTTTGGTGCAATTCCAGCTGCACTCACCTACTACTGGCGCATGAAGATGCCAGAGACAGCACGTTACACTGCCCTTGTGGCCAAGAATGCAAAACAAGCTGCTGCAGACATGTCTAAGGTGTTGCAAGTGGAACTTGAAGCTGAAGAGGAAAAGGTGAAGGAATTGACAGAGAATGAGAGCAACAAGTATGGTTTGTTCACCAAGGAATTTGTGAAACGCCATGGCCTGCATTTGTTGGGAACCACCACCACTTGGTTCTTGTTGGACATAGCATTCTACAGCCAAAATCTTTTCCAAAAGGACATTTTCAGTGCAATTGGGTGGATCCCTCCAGCAAAGGAAATGAATGCAATCCACGAGGTACTACAAAAACTCAATGAATTAGTAATCAAATTTAGTGATGAAAATTGTTTTCTTCTTTTGAAGTCACAAAAATTTTAGTGAAAAAAAAAATACATACAAATTATAGAAGAAAAAAAACTATGCACTGATAACATAAAACAATTTCGCACTGGGATCTAATCACAAACTAATATATATGATAAGTTTGTTAACTTTTACCATGACTATTTTAAAAGTCGTATCAATTATGATTTTTTATTGGTTGACATTGTAAAACTATTCTACCACTGATTTTTAATTTTTCTTGCAGGTGTATAAGATTGCAAGAGCACAAACACTTATAGCACTGTGCAGTACTGTGCCAGGTTACTGGTTCACAGTGGCATTAATTGATTACATGGGCCGTTTTGCCATCCAATTGATGGGGTTCTTCTTCATGACTGTGTTCATGTTTGCTTTGGCTATACCATATGATCACTGGAGTGAGAAAGAAAACAGAATTGGGTTTGTGGTGATGTACTCTTTCACCTTTTTCTTTGCCAATTTTGGTCCAAATTCCACCACATTTGTTGTGCCAGCAGAGATTTTCCCTGCAAGGCTAAGGTCCACTTGCCATGGAATCTCTGCTGCTGCAGGAAAAGCTGGTGCAATTGTGGGTGCATTTGGGTTCCTATATGCTGCACAAAGCAAGGACCCTTCCAAGACTGATGCAGGGTACCCTACTGGTATTGGGATTAAGAACTCACTCATTATGCTTGGTGTGATTAACTTCATTGGGATGTTATTCACCTTGCTGGTTCCTGAATCAAAGGGGAAATCACTGGAGGAGTTGAGTGGGGAGAACAATGAAAATGATGCTGAACATGCAGTGTCTGCTAGGACAGTTCCTGTTTGATTCAAGTTAAGTTTGTGTTCAACAAAGTGGTTCAAATTAATTGTGATATTTGTACATTTAAATACGTGATGAAAATGATGCTGAACATGCAATGCCTGCTAGGACAGTTCCTGTTTGATTCAAATTAAATTTGTGTTCAGCAAAGTGGTTCAAATTAATTGTGATATTTGTACATTTAAATACTTGGTTTTGGTTGTGATGTGTTTACACCAATGATGTAGTAGTTGCATGGTTCAGGGTGCTAGTGCTTTAATGCAATTACAGTTTCTATGCTTTTCGTTCTTTCTTTTGGTGTCGTTTGTTTGAAGTAGATACCTGTTGGTTGTACTTTTATTTCTTAATTGTAATAAGAATAAACAATATATTTACCTAACAATTATACTGTTATTTAATCATAATTATATGAAAAGTTATATTGAAGATAACTTCTGATTGGAATTAGATTTGGACAAATTTAAACCTATGTGTCTGATATCTGTCAACTCTCCTTTCTCATCACTCTTTATCCCTCGTCATCTCCAAGCTCACTTCTTTAACAAATAAGGAGACAAAGCGGCAAGAGATAGAAGCTGTGGAGTTAACGATGGCTTTGGCGATAGTGGTCTTACCGGTGCTGGGTGGGCCCCAGAAGAGGATGGAGGAGAGGCGATTGCATTGGATTGTGGATATAGTAAATAGTAAATAAAAAATTATGATATTTTGAATGATCCCTTTATAGTAAATAGCTTTTGTGCTTACAAGTTACAACGTATGTTTAGTTTGGAGAACCATAGCTAATAGCTTGTCTCTCAAGTATTATGAATCAAAAACAGTAAAGTAAAACTTTATAATTACATGATACCCTGTTAAATTTTCTGATCAACCAAACTTGGTTGCTAAGGTAATGCTTTTTCACAAGATTTATCAGGCATGGAAAAAGAAATTAGAAGCAAGAAGCAATTTTTTAAAAAAAAAAAAAAATTAGAAATTTCACAGAACAAGCAAATGGGAACAGTAGAATGATATATTAACTTTCCATGTCATGTATAATGCTACAGGAGTTTGAGTAATAATGCCTCTAATTAATATTGCTCCATGCCATAAACCATAAACCAGCTTTCCATGTTGTTTGAAGTTTCCATGTCATCTTAGAGCCTCCATGTTAAAAACTTTTCATGAGTCAAGGGAATCTAACTCAATTAGCTAAACATGATACTTGGGTTATTGTAAATCTCTTGATATTATCTTCAATTCCTACTGACCAAAAAATAAATTAATTTCATATAATTTTTTCATTAACACATGTATAATAATGTTAGTTTTATATATAATAAATATGTTAAAAATAGTTTATTATTTTCATTATAAAATAGTTTTAAATTATGAGTTTTTTTACTAAAGGATAGATAAAGAAAATCCTGATTTTGATAATGTTCTTGAGCATGCATTTTATCCAACAAAATCATATACCATCCTTCATGAAATAATGTCTTAGTCAATCAAGAGAAGCTATAAAGGACTTAAACAAAATTTGATAAACTAAATCATACCGGACAAAGGAAGAGATAAGATAGGTACATATTCTTACCTTTCAAAAGACCAATCAGGAGATCAGGGCTAGACTCATAGGAAGCATGAGTTGAGGAGGAAGGAAGGACCACAGGAAGCAGGTAAATATGTTTGTCTGATGTTTCAATACTGTTATTCTATTTGGATTTCAAAATCTTTTGATCCTTTATTGAAGTTAAACATATGTATATTAATGTCAGAAAGGGATATAGGAAATTAAAGAACATAACACATTAAACAACAACACTTAAATATGTCACTTTTGTTTTCCCTAGTGAGAAGTGTAACTAAACTAATACTGTATTTATGACTGCAACCAGCATCACCCTCCCATAGCTCCTGCATTGCAATTGTTAAGGATTACCAGCATGCCAATGCCCACAAAGATGTCAAAAGAAATTTCATTGGGATCTTCCAATAGTTTGGAAGCATTTTATTCAATGAATCATGTGTCCTAAAGTTGCTCTATGTTTAATTGAAACTGTCTCAGTTTATTTTTTCCCTTTGGAAATATCACAAATGGTAATCAGTATCTTCAAGGTACTGGTTAACAAAATACGAGTTGAAATAATATATTAAAAAGACATAAACACATAATTTAACATTTGCTTTTGTAAGTAAGTGAAAACATTGAATAGTTTATTAAATATTCCTGAGGAACTCCTTAGTAAGACCCTTGCCAATATAGTTATACGTACCATCTTTGCTTGAACTATGTTCCATGTCCAGCTGATCTTGCCTTGAGCACTTCATATTAGAAGATGAAGAACACTGTTGTGGGACAGAGAATGAATAAGAGCTTGAACTCTCCCTCTTGCATGAAGATTCAGCCGTTGAGGACACGTCTTGATCAATGCTTGACACCCCGGAATCCTTGCTAAGATTTCGCGAATTATTCTGCTTCTCCTCAACCTCGGCCGTACATTTTAATCTCTTTCTATTAGGAGGATCACTCTGAGGATTCTGAAGTGTTGGCACCTTCTGATCATTAGATGAAGAAGTAGCGTGCGGAACCTTGTCCTTCAAGAAAACTTTTGGAATGGCCAAACTTTCACTCTCATCAACAACTTCATGTCTCTCTTCTGAGCCAGATCCTTTCGAAGCTGCCTCATTTTCCCACATCTTGAATATTGCTTCAGTCAATTGTTCTCTTGCCTGATCTATGTCAATGATTGGTTTCGGATAGTTTTGACCTAACTCAACTCCTGATGCTCTTAGCACAGTAAGGGGTGCATTCCAAGGATGATGAATCCACTCAGCTGGCATTCTTGCCAACTCAGGCAGCCATTGACGTACATACTCTCCTTCTGGATCAAATTTAGCCCCATGAATCTGTACCCAAAGTGAGACAAAAAACAAAGAGAGAAGTATGAGTACTATCTCGAATGTCTTAGAATCTTCCTATGCTTTGAATGAGTATTATTTACTTCTCATTATATACAACTTAACCAAAAGCTGATTTTGTTAGTTATCGTAATCTTAATATATAACCATTATTGTCCTTCACCTAATAGCTTAAGATTTCGGATAGGAGAATTTGAACATACATATTGGCATGCCCCACCTTAACATGTGAATAACAACATCAAATTAACTATGTCAAGCAGAAATCAAATAGTCACAAAAAAAGTTGAAAGTAAATATGAACGGATCCTAAATTTCTCCATATATCAAAAGCATTTAAAAAAAAAAAACTGAAATGAAAATATATAATATTTATACTGCCACAAGGACAAGATAAATCTAGGAAGCAATTTGTGCTGCAATTTCGTCTTATCAAACTCAGATTTTGAAAGTTGACACATGATGAAGTAAAGAAAACAAAATAAAGGAAAGAAAAAAGTCTCAGTTCAGAAAAATGAAATTCAACAATGTTTGTGATGTTTTACATAGATTATGTTGATCACGCAAGCTTTAAATGAATAGAAACTAAATTATGAATTTCAGATGCTTACATCCTACGGTCACAGAGAAAATAGTAAAACTTTTCAATCAAGAAAACGTGACATACCGCAGGATCGTCCAAGCGCTGAAGCTTGTGGCCATCAGGCAAGCACCCTGAGATGTACTGCCAGCCCAAGATATCACTTTCAAGGTCTGCATCCAAAAGTGTGTCCCAGAAATATTTCATTCCCCATCGCCATGGCATGAGCAACATTTTCACGGCAAAACTAGAAACTATGACTCGTATTTTGTTGTGTATCCATCCTGTTGCCCATAGTTCTCTCATTCCTGCATCAACCAAAGGATAGCCAGTCCTACCTTGTCTCCAAGCCTTAAAGTTGGCAGGAGCAGTATTCCAAGGAAAAAATGCCAAGTTCCGAAGCAGTGGCCTCTCTACGGTGAATGGGAAATTGAAACAAAGATAGCGCGAGTACTCTCTAAGTCCAATTGCCCTGAGAAAAACTGTTGCACTCTCTTCACCAGAACTGTTTCCTTCATTTGCCCATAACATCTGCTTGGTACGCGCCCACTGAAAAACCTTCCTCACACTCAGTTCTCCAAAATGAATATATGGTGACAAGAGTGAAGTGGAGTCTCCACCAACCTTTAACCTGTTTTTGGAGTAGTGAAGTAGGTGCTGTTCAACAAATTCAGTTAAAGCCTTGTCAGCCTTGTTCCAACCTGGATACCATGCTCTTCCTAATAATGCATTGCTGGATTTTTCTGATTCATCCTCAAGACCTAGTTTTTCAATTGAACATTTTCCAAATTTTCCTGTAATCAACAGAAGAAGAGAAACAAAATCTTATCTGTACCTCTTTTTTTGCATGCTTTATGTTTCATGGGTACAATTATATGTCAAATTGTGGACAGGATGGTATAATAACAGAACAACATCATCACATAGCTGCTTGTTGCCACAAGCAGATATTATGTATGCTCAAATTATCATTGGTTTTAATATATCTCAACTCCGGTAAACACCTGATATCAATTATCATATTATCAAGAAACAATCAAATCATATTAGCTTGATATAGTTGTACCTTCGGCTAGAATTAATTGATTAGGAGGAATAAGTGAAAAAGCTTTCATTTGCATATGCAAGCATCTGTTCCAAAAGGGATCAAAGGTTGTAAAAGCATGTCCGGTCTCGTCATATATATTCCATGGCTCAAACAACAAATCCCCATTGTAGCTTTTCACACTTACACCAAGTTCCACTAGCTTTTCTTTGATGTTGTGATCACGAACAAGCGAAACCGGATCTGGCAAAAGAAATAGTGATCAAATATCAGGCATTGAACTGAGAAGAGATACATCGGAATTTTTGTTTTTTTGCTCACTATGAAGCACTCCTATCAATGTTTGCAGCATCATATCCATATGAAGTTTCAATCAAATGATTTTCTATTCACTTATTCAGTATTCAGGATAGATTGCATGGCTTCTAGTTTTGTGAAACAGGGAAGCGAGAAATCGAGAAGGACATTGTTTGCCTACATGAGAAAGAAAAAAAATTGTTTGCCTACATAAAATGCCTGATGGCAGTAGATGATATTCTCATATGGTCTCCAACATTTGGTTCTGACAAGATGGTGTCATATTTTAAAATTGCAGACTGCTTTTCTCAAATCAAATGTGCAATCAGATAATTCTCCACTTCAACCATATAGTACAAACTCTATAAAAAAACATGATTTTGTTTTAACTATAGCAGCTCAATAGTTTTGTGTTCTTCTGCATACTTATCCAAACATGTTCTGTTTAAGTCTTAAGCATGTAGAGCCAGGTTTTCACCTGTACACCAAAACTCACTACTTTGAATAAATAAAAACAATATAATTATTTAATGAGGATGAAGCTTAGCATAACCGTAAGGTTGGCTTCGAGACAAGGAAATAATCCCTCTGGTTGCATATAATATAACCCTTCCAAGACCCCACAGTGATGGGAGCCTAGTGCACTAGGCAGTCCTTTAATATACATATATATATATATATATATATATATATATATATAAAGAGAGAGAGAGAGAGAGAGAGAGAGAGAAGACAAAGCAAATAGTAAAAAAAATCCATCTTGTCGTTAAGTTCTAAGCTCAATCTAATTTTTAATGGAGACCTACTTGGTTCCTCGACTTTGAGTTTCAAATTTTGTAATAGCACCAAAATAAATAATACTAGGAACAATACAAATATTGCTAGAACGTTTAACAAAGATAGTTAATTCCATAAAAAGCTATCTTATTTGGACAAAAACACTTACCATAGAGATGGTTAAACACTACTTTTGTTGCTTGAATTGCATTTACACATTCCAAAAGAGCCTCAAGAGTACTGTCAGTTTTGATCAGCACTAGTTCAGCTCCAAGTGATTTCAGTGACTTATCCAAGTGAGCAAGAGACTGCTTCAGCCACCACCTCGACACTCGACCCGGATAAAACTGTCCTTCCTCTTTGGGGCACCAAATATAGACAGGGAGCACAGAACCATCCTTGGCAGCAGCAGCTAATGCAGGATTATCCTCAATTCTAAGGTCCCTCCTAAACCAAACTATAGTCTTGTTCATACCCATAGAGAATACTTCAGATTTCTCACGCCATAGCCAAAGCCTTATCCTCCAACAAACTATAAATACTTCTCCTCAAGTTTCCTTTTTTACACACAAACAAATACAGCGCTCACCTTCAAAACTATATAGTTTTCTTATTGTATTGAATAAGAAAACTTGGATCTGGAATTTTGTCAATGACACGAAGCTATTTATAGCCTCAAATCACTGTCAAAAAGGACTTAACTCCTTAGATATGAGACCAACTGGTAGATTATCTTATCTGAATCTCCAATTCCAACTTCTTTGCCTCTTTGTTTTCTCTGTCATGGAACCTAAATCCAACTCATAGAAACCTTTTCCTACATGCCTCATACACTCGTCAATCTAAACTCCAAAGCCCACCAATGAATAAAAACATGCAAATGGGAAATATCCACATATTAACCAAAATTGACTAAAGATCAACAAGAAGGTTCTGCTGCATAGCACGGTTCACCTCAAAAACATAAACAACAAAACAAAGACTATATACATATATATTCACAAACAATTAGAGCTTGCACAAATCCTTAGCGACAAAAAACGATGACTAACTGATAGAAACTCTTCAATTTCAGCCATAAACCCACTTCAAATTGCATGAGGGAAGGTATCAAATACACATGAACTAAATGTTCAGTGTTAACCAACAAATCTTGAAGTTTAGCTGTAGAAGAGTCAAACAAAGAACAAATCAAATTGAATTTAGTGTAAATTACTAAATTAGACTTAGCTAGTAATGTACACTTTAAATGTAGTTGGC
This sequence comes from Glycine tomentella, assembly GCA_007407185.1. Taxonomy (NCBI): domain Eukaryota; kingdom Viridiplantae; phylum Streptophyta; class Magnoliopsida; order Fabales; family Fabaceae; genus Glycine; species Glycine tomentella. Next base: position 95,264 of record PYAF01002766.1, read on the forward strand.
ATTAAAGTCAGAAGTTATTGAATCGTGAAATTGTCTTTTCCAGGGAAATGTAAGGTGAGGATCCCACCAAAGTCTAAAGTGTGTGGGACATCACATATAATTTCCTACGTTAACTGAGGTAAAAGAATAGAAAATAATATTTATTTAATAGCTGAAGAGAAAAAAAAAAGTTTAACTAATGTTTAGTACATTAATAGAGAGTCTAGCTTATTTGATTGATTGAACGATATATGAGTTATTGTAAACTTTAATAATCTCTTTTAATTTTGATTTCCCTAATTTAAATTGAGTGTGATTATAGTCTCCTAGATTTTAATTTTTAGTAAATCAAATTCCTCTATTTTTAAATTGAAATAAATATATTCCTCTTGCCAAATTACTTATAATTCATCAATAATAATTCTTTTCAGAAAAAAGAGCTATAAATAAAAAAGGGGTAGGTTTTTGGCTCCTTAATTTTCTTTTATTTTTAAACTTTTGTTTTTCACTACCACTTACTGAAACAATACGTTTCACTTTTGTTGGCTTCTTAAACCTTCGCAATTCGTGAGGATATCAACTAAATTTGATATTTTATTTTTATTTTGAGGGCCTATATTTGCTAGTTTGGCAAAAATTTTAAAAAAATACAATTTAATTATTTAATTAGCAAAAGGGGGCAGTTGAAAAAATATTTAGCAAAATGGGGTAGTGAAACACGCCCAGTTGGGGCGTGTTTAAACACGCCCAGATGGGGCGTGTTTCACCAGATGGCGCCACGTGGCAGGCTGAAACAGTGTCCTAGGGTTTTCGCGGTGTTTTCGTAAATTACGGAAGGTCGTAACTTTTGATTGAGACGTCCGATTGACGCGAAACCGGTGGCCACGCGCTCGAAATTGAGAGGAGAAGGCCTGGGCAAGTTCCCAAAGGGTTTATGTTTTAGGGTTTCAGATTTTGGATTTTGGGTATCGAATTTAGGGTTTGGGATTTAGGGTTTAGGGTTTAGGGTTTCAGATTTAGGTTGATGGGTTTCAGATTAGGTTAGGGGTTTACGTTGTGATTAGGGTT
>PYAF01002766.1:112666-133329 GCA_007407185.1 Glycine tomentella
TAAATAATTAAAAAGATTTTATTGAACTTTTAAATAATTGAGGAACCCAATTAATTGAAGTGTTTTAAATAATTGAATGATCAAATTGAACTTTTTAATAATTGAGTGATCAAATTAAATCTTAAAATATAATTAAGAAACCAATTGTATAATTAAGATTTTTTTTACTTATATTCAAGAGTATATATAAAATAATATAGGCTAAAAATAACTTTTAATATAATATTGAAACAAAATCACATTTAATCAATAATATATATGCCTAGCAAATTAAAATTACACATTTGTAATAATTAGAAAACTCAATTGAAAGCCGTATATTTTGAGTGATAGAGTGATCACATATTATTACTTATATATTTTATATATGTAGTTGTAGTCACCGTTTTAGATTTTTAGTTGACATAAAGGATTAAATGAATCCACGCAAAAAAGGTCACATATAATCAATCATGTAGATCTATAACCAACTGTTTCTTATCCTTGACGGAGTTTAGAATAATATTCAACTCATGATACGACAAAACATGAGACATAATGAAATCTTCAAATTCCCTATTCTCGTCACTTTTTTGTGTGTGTGTGTGTGTACATTCCCTAGTCTCACTTAAATAGAAAAATTAAAAAAAAATCATTTTTCTATAGAGAGAGAAAGTGAGGGCTCCTCCATTTCCCGGAAGCTGCTAAAGCCTAAAAGATTTGAATATGAAAACGTTTTATTAAGTCTTGTGTTGGACCATTCTTGCTCATCATAGTGGCGTGCGGAATATCCAAGGATATAAATAGCCATATATTGGGACATAAAGTTGAACAATCCCAGAGTTGGAGCTATATAACTATCTAGAGCTACACACAAGAGTGAGACCAAAATCAAAACATTTATACAATATTCTTCTTCTATTAACCACACCAATTTTTGAAGAAGATGGTTAGAGCTCCTTGTTGTGAAAAGATGGGATTGAAAAAGGGTCCTTGGACCCAAGAGGAAGATCAAATCCTTATGTCATACATCCAAAAACATGGCCATGGAAATTGGCGTGCCCTCCCAAAGCTTGCAGGTACTTTAACTTTCTCAATTTACAAACAAAGAAACTCAATATTGAATTTATCATAATTAGTATATATTACCATTTCAACCTTTTATATAATAAAGTTGGTAATTGGCATATATATTTCACTTTTTTGATGATTTGGAGAGTCATGAGATGTTTTGTTTATTGATTTTATTCTGGCTTCTTTTGGTATCATTCCTTAGGGCTATTGAGGTGTGGAAAGAGCTGCAGACTAAGGTGGATTAACTATCTAAGGCCTGATATCAAGAGAGGCAATTTCTCAAGTGAAGAAGAGGAAATTATCCTTAATATGCATGAGTTGCTGGGGAACAGGTACATATATTCGTTGATTTCTTCTTCAGATTAATGGCATTCATTATTTGTCTTAATTAATAATAGAAAGTTCGAAAAGAGTATTAGTACTAGTTTAGTACCATGAATAAGATGAGCATTTTATTTAGTTTGAAATTGTTAATGAATGTGGATTTGGGTTTTCATTTCAATTTCATGTTTCTTTTCTTTTTCTTGATTTCTCTAGAAAGTAAACATGGTTTAAGTGGTGGGGGCAAGCGGCATTAATGTTGATAATAAAATCGAAAAGGAATTGGGTCCATTGATAATTAATATACCAGGCAAAAGCCATTAAATCTGCTAGAAAGTCTAGGATTGATTGATTCATTAATGGACATTTATCACTTTTTAATTAATGTTCGTAAAAAAAATTATTTATTGGTTCCTTAAAACATTGATTATCAACACCCTTAAAGTATGATATATATTTTTACCATATCTTAATGAAGTACATAATATTTTCATTAACGATTTTAATTATGATATATTAGTATTAATTAAAGACTAGCCAGCTAGAAACATGTGGGTGGGGTAGCAATTAAGATTCTCACTATATTTGCCTTGCAGGCACTAACTATTACAGCATACTATTTCAGAGCACATGCAACTATTAACATATATGCTAGATGTACATATATAATATAATATTCCAATGAGTGCATGAGATTTAATGTCTATGTAATAATCAATACAATCCAACTTTGTTGTTTTCTCAATCACTTTAACCTAGAAATTACCAAAACAAGAATCTGATGCAAAAATATATATCTCATACATTATAAATTGATCTCTCTTGATCCTTGTTTTCAGGTGGTCAGCAATTGCAGCAAAATTACCAGGAAGAACTGACAATGAAATCAAAAATGTGTGGCACACCCACTTGAAAAAGAGGTTAATTAATCCAGATACCAACAAAAGGGTTTCCAAGCCAAGAATCAAACGATCTGATTCCAATTCCAGCACACTTACTCAATCAGAACCTACATCATCATCAGGATGCACTACTTCTTCTAGTGATTTTTCATCATTTAGTGAAGGGACCAAAAACATGGACAACATGATCAAGAGTGAAGACAGAGAGTCTATGGAGACAATAGTGCCTCCAATTGATGAAAGCTTTTGGTCAGAAGAAACAGTGGATTATGAAAGCTCCACGATGATGCAATCATCAAATTCTTGGGCAATTTCAAATGAATTAGCACCCCCTCAATACCAATTTAATTCAGTGGAAACCTTCCAACAGCAAAGTGTTGGTTATAATGATTCAAACTTTGATGATGGCATGGATTTCTGGTATGACATATTCATCAAATCAGGAGAGTCAATCGAATTGCCAGAGTTCTGAAATTCTCATGAACACACTGAAGAATATCATTACATTTGGCAGATACGAAACATTTTTTTAAGAAAATAAATAAATAATAATAATCATGCATGTAACAAAATTGAATCTAACGGTTACAAGGAATTAAGGGTACACTTGTAAAGGGTAAAAAAAGATTATGTTATGATGTAATATATGCATAAGAAAAAGAGGGCACAAAATATGCCAGCTAATCTGAGGGACCAAAAGGGAAAATACTGACTTTGTTTGTGTATATTTTGGAATACTTCATGTCCGTTTAACATTTTTTTTTTTGTTAAAAAATGTTTCATTGGGTTAGAGTTGTTCAAATTGTATCAGCAATAAATTGATTATGTACTGAAATATTCAATTTTTTCATTCCACTTGTTTTATTGCTTAGGAGTACTATTTTCTTTATGCATGCTTGTTCGTTTTGTTTGGTTTTATCCTCAGAGAATCACTGCACTCAAGTGGATTATTAAATTTGAATCGGTCCACCAAGGCCTTCGTCGTAACCTAATTGCAACTTGCAAGTTATTTTGGCTGCTTTGAAAAGTAAATTTTGTAACCCACTGGTGCTTTGAAAGTTGAAATCACTCGACCTTATTCTCTGTACCTTTCTCTGCTCCTCAAATTGCAAAATAACACTTCGAAAAGACATTTGTGTTTATTGATTAACATGTTTTTATAACTAAATGAAAAATTATAAACCTAAATATGTTTAAGGATTATGATAAACGATCCAATTTTATTTTGTATTTTTAATATAAAAAATTAATGTTGTGAATCCATGATATATTAAAACTTTTGTTTTAAGTTTATATCCTCAATTAAGTGTTAACGTGACATCATTACAATTATTGATAATGTTGAGAAAATTAATTTGTATAGCATCTTTAGTACAAGAACTTGAATAAGGATTTTGAGCTCAAGATCAATAAAGGAGTTGAAGAGATCTTCAACATGAAGAATGAGTTATTGTATATTATATTCTTCAAAAAAAAATTTCTTTTTTTTTCTCTCTCTCTAAGATCTTAAAATAAGATCTACCATTAAATAAAAAAAATGAAAGAGATCTTGAGAGATCTTTAATCGCACTATGGGATCTACCAAAAAGTAATCTAAGATCTCAGTTTAAAATTTACCACTAAAAATGTTCTAAAATAACACATCATCATTTATTTGATGGTATGAACTCAACAAAAATTTCAATAAGTAGAGAACTCAAAATAACAAAAAAAATTATTGGGGACTTAGAAATATAATTTTATTGAATTTTAGAGTTATACCAACAATAAAAAGAAATTATTAGTTGATAATATAAAATTATATTCACAATACATAAATTAAACTTTATGATTAAAGTGTTTAATAAATAATGTGCAGACAGCGTATGCTCTATTAGTATAAGGTTGTTTAGATGAGAAATTTTATGGTTTAATTCATCTATTTTTTTTTTTTTGTCTTGTAACAACTTTTGTTTTTAGTCTCTATAGATTAAAACCTCCAATTTATCAACACGTGTGTGGATTAATTAATAAATTAAATTTTTGTTTTTGAAATTATTTTGCTTAATCAGAAGTATTGGGTTTGAGTTTGGACTACACAGCTGCGTTAATTAATATCTGGAGAGAGAATTGTATAGTTCAGAATGGTTATATCCAACTGAAATAAAGATGTATCCAATAAAAGGTATATATGGTCTAAACCAAAATACATCTCATTTAAGTTCTTATTGTTACAATTTTTAATTTTAGTTCTCATTGTCTAAAGTAGTCTAATATTGTTACAAAACTAAAATTGATGGTGTAAAACACCTAAAAAAATTTACAGTTTTAAATTATAACAAATTTAAAAAAAAAAGTTTCATTTTTTAGGATTTTCTTTTTCCTTCGTCTTCACCTTGTCACCAAGGATTTGTTTTTATTCTATAGTAAAATGATTTTTCAGGAGAAAAAAAAATGATTTACTTTGACATGAAAATATTATTTGTCACCTATTTCTTTTAATTCAAACAATAACACAACATATCATTTTATTCCAATTTTATTTCTCTCTTTTAAAAATTCTCTCTTTTATTTCTATCTATCTTATTTCTCTCAACTAAATCAAACATACCCTCAAGCCTGAGTTCTTTCCACAACCAAGTTCTTTCAACATTTTAAATCTTAACAATTAATTAAGCTTGCACCTTTTTTTCGTGCTTAGAATTCAAAAGCATCGAAGCAACACACAAATTTATAACTTTTAGTGTTTGTTTGAATATATATGATTTCCAATTCAATTGTGGCATGCAACGTGACACACAATTCAACAGAAAATTATGGGCTTCAAATGTTTTTGTTATGGTGTTCAATACACCTTCAACAGCGCTAAAATTTTCTCTAGTTAGGTCAAAATCGCAATCACTTTTGACTCTTCACTAATAGAGCCTTTATAAAGAAAAGAAAAAAAAAATACCGTTTTACCACCTTTGGGATATTTCTCACTCTAAATTTGATAGGCTAGGCTTAAGGAAGCCCAAAAAGGAAGAAGATTAAACGGTTGAAAGATTATATCGAATAGACTTAGGATAGTACTTTTATCTTTAAATATTATTTAGTTTTATTTTAAATTTCTTAAGTTTAGATGATGATATTTGTAGGGTCATCATTAATAGCAGTAAAGTTATAAAATTGTGTTGTGTCTTATCCTTCCATAATCAATGAAGAAATATTGGTCTTATTTTACATTCTCGGAAGCTTTCTCCACAACTTTAATGGTAAATTATTAGGAGTAGAAGTAGAAGAATTATTTGCTTCCTAACACAATCCCCTTGAAAGTACTCCATAAAGTATACGTATCTTTTTGAGCAAAACAATACCTCCGGATACAAAGTTTGTTGTGAGAAAAAGCGACAAAGAGAAGGTCCAATTAGATATAAGTGACTTCAATACTTATACTACAGTACAAAAATCTCATTTTAATATTGGTTGTTGTTAAGCACATTTTTTTTCTTCTTTTGATGATGTTGATTAAATTTGCTAGTTGATGCATAAAGATAAGTTCAATGAATTTGACGAAGTTACGTCCCCAAAAAATGTTTGGGACGTTCAAAACCATAGAAGATAAAAACGACTGATAGTAAAAGTGACAAATGTGTCCATAAAGTATAAACACAATTTCCATGCAGGAATCTCTGTAGGTTCTTTTATGTATATTGTTTGAGTGACATTAGTGCTGGCCCAATATATGACACTATTGTTCATAATAATAATGTTATCATTATAAACAGAAAAAACTAATTGTTCACGTTTTAAAGACTAAAGTTAAGGTAGGAAAAATTTCGACCACATTGCCGCCCTCTTAGTTAACACTAATCAAAGTTATTAGAATAATTTTATCAATAAAAATCTGTAGGAGAAAAACATAAAGTACTAAATAAAAAAGTTGAATGAATCTAATCTTTATATATAAGTTTTAAAAAAAGTAGTATTTTAACTATTTCAAAAGTTGTCAAACATTTTATGAGCATTTATTATTTGATGTATAAGGACATTTTTATAAACTAAGAATTAAATATATATATATATGTATATATATATATATATATAGAGAGAGAGAGAGAGAGAGAGAGAGAGAGAGAGAGAGATAAATAGATAGATATAGCCATATAGGTGTGGGGTGTCTTTTCCCCGTGTGTAGTTTGTTTTTCCCTTCTCCCCAAAAATAATGAAAATTTTCTACAAATTAGAAGCATCATAAACATCGTATTTGTATAACATACTTGGCATAATTATTTCGGGTTTCTTCTAATTGTTTTACGGGATAAAAGGCTATTTCCCGTTATCTTGAAATGGATCAACCAAAGTACAGGTATTGAATAATTTAAAATTAAATTATTTTAAGATATTTTTCTAATTATTATTTTTTCTAAATAATAAATCAAAAATATATTATTTTTTATGAAGAGGAATATTATATCACATTCACACAAAAAAAATTATATTACGAACGCAAGAAGAATAAATTGGCTACAGATCATTTATGTATGATCATTATTTTATTTCATTTTTGACAGGAATGTATGTATGATCATTATTAAGTAGTGTTTAACTCGATTTTTTTTATCTTAACAATTGTTTTATAATTAAAATTAAATATAACACCTTAAAGATTAGAATTAAAATTGTTTAACAATTTTATAATATTATTTTAGCTTAAACCTTCATAATTGTCCTCCAACTCAAACTACTATCAACCAACCAACCACCATGACAAATCTCATACATCCTCTGCAAAAATCAAGGCCCAATCATGCCCAATTTTGAAAGCGTCGTCTATCAACACTGTTGAAGAGTACTCATTAACATAATTGATCACCTCATTAAACTAGTCATACCCACTATAAACAAGTAAACAACTCGCGTCATTTGTGTTGTGACACCTTCACATATGGTGGATTATAACTTATAAGGTTGGCTTCTTGATAAACAGAAAAGAATAGAAGAGATTGTTGGTTCAAATTTTCTCACTAAGAAAAACCAATAAGTAATGTTACCAATAAAAAAAAAAAACACTTTCACAAATATTGCATTAGGAAAGTGTTTGGGGAAGACAAAATGAGGTGTCTATATTTAAAGAGATAAAGTATAAAAGAAGAAATTTATAATTGTGATAAATAATATGACATGACAATAAGAGATAGTTTTAAAAAAAAAGTACAAAATTATATCGTTTTTTAAATTATCCGTGTACAATCAACACCAACACACGATAAAGTTTAAATTTAAAGCCAAAATAATGGCATCAACATGCATAAAAATTAGGCCCAATCTAGTTTAATATAGAACCTTTTTACCTTATTACCATTAGATAAGCATGAACTCCAAACGGGTATCCTAAGAAACTAAGCACATATTGCAATACAAGTAATTCCAAAGAAAAGCACACTCTGCACGTCTAGTTGCATCAAGTGGATGCTTCCTCTACAGTGAGAAAACCAAATATGTGCTTTTTTCCGGTTCCATATTATAAGGATGAAGTATTCATTAAATTAATAATGAATAATTTATATCACGAAATATAATTGATTAAGAGAAATGATACTTGTACAATAAATATACAAAATATATAACCAAAACAGAAAAAGAAAAAAAAAAGTGAAAAAAATGAATTTTAAATACAATAAATGATCGGATATCTTTTTAAGGATGTGATCAAATAGTTGAATCTCAAATCTGTGTATGAAAAAATAACTATGAAAGAGGTCATTTGACTATTGGCTAGAAAATACCATGAAAGTTCAACAAAAAATAAATATTATTTGTCCTGATAAAACTTGTTTGTATACACTGACAAACAGGTCTTTCAAATTAACAGTAATTCTAAACACATTCTATCATTCTCTTTTAATAATATTCTTTATAACATTAATTTTCACTTATTGAAATTCATGAGACTCACTAATGAGACCTCAATATTTAATGAGACAAATTTCACCAATTAAGAGTATCAAAAAAGAGTATTGGAATATCAAACCACTTTATTCGTAAATCGTAACTCCTCTCACCTTTAATGATTATTCTATGGAATATGTTAACATTCTGTATACCCTATTTTTGCTAATGGTTAAATATCTGGATATACAAGTTATATGAATGAATCTTGGGCTGCTTTTGTTTGAGGGGAGGGAGGGAGAAATAAGAGAGAAATAATATTGATTTTATGTGAATCTTATACATTCTATACTTTAATTCAAATATTTTTCTTTCTATTTCTATACTCTAAACCAAACACAACATTAATGAGGAATGAGACTTTAATATTTCTAAGACTCAATAAATTTCAAACAATAAGAGAAGAAAATATATGTTGACAATTGACAATAGTTTATTAGAGAAAATGTTGCTAAGAAGGTGAGTTTGAGAGAAGGCAAGCTAGAGCTAAAAAGCATCCTTGATGACCTTATTGCGTAAGAGCAGGGCATAATACTCAATCATAAGTTCTCTACGTATGAGTTTGCACTCTTGTGCATCCCACATACATCAAGAAATCTTGTACAGCCACCACAAACACACCAAAAAGTTATAGCCATAAAAACGGGGCACTAACGCACATAAAATTAGGAGTAATCCAAAATTCAATATGCGGCCCATGGTCTAATTCCATAACTAAAACTGTAAAGCTCAAATATCCTATCCTCCTAAAAGGATTAGATGTTGAAATACAAGTAATTCCAATGAAAAATAGACTCTCTCGAGTGATAGTTCCTTGGTATCTTAGAAGGAGCATTATTCAAAACTGAAGCTGCACTTCTATAGGCAAAACATGGGAACCTACTAACAAGGACAGTAGCCAAGAAAAAGCCATGGTGTCTAATTTAGGCATGAGTAAGCCAATGCCTTCTCCTCAGAAAGCTCTTCTGCAGTCAAGTCCAACTTCTTCCTTGAGAACTCATCAATGGGAAGTCCTGTGTTAAAAAAAAAAAAAAAAGAAGGAATTGTCAGATCATATGCATTGATGATCGATCAAATTTAGAACTATATAGAGAGCATTTGAGTAAGGGGTAAAAAGATATTTTTATTATATAACCATTTTCCAAGTTTTTCCACCAATAATTATAGTTGCATTAGCAAACATCACACCAAGAGATTATTGAAGTAAATCTTGTTCCAGTAACATTTTTATCAAATTGAAAGCCCTGGGTTAAAATTAGGGAAATTATGTTAGAACTCTCTCTCTCTCTCTCTCTCTCTCTCTCTCTCTCTCTCTCTCTCTCTCTATATATATATATATATATATATATATATATATATTAGGGGGAAAAAATCCTGATATAACCTTTTCCAAATGTAAAAAAGAAAAAACAAACGCCGACAAATTAAACAAGGAAAACGTTAACACCAAAGATGATGATAATATGGATAAACAAAATATTAACGATACAAGAAGAAAAAAAAAACAGTTCACATTATCAATATACCATTAAGTGACAAAACACTTACCTTGAACTATTGTCCATTCCCCATTGGCACAAGTGACAGGGAATGAATAGATCAGTCCAGCTGGAACATTGTAGGAACCATCAGAATATACTCCCATTGACACCCAGGTGCCCTAAAATAGCAATGGAGGAAAAGAAAAAAACAAGCTGAGCTGGAGATGCAAATAACCTGAATTATAAAAACAAACAAAAACCTAACTAACCTGAGGAGTTCCAAGAACCCAATCTCTAATATGGTCACAAGCAGCACTAGCAGCTGATAGTGCACTTGAAAGCTTTCTAGCTTTGATAATTGCAGCACCACGTTGTTGAACAGTAGTAATGAATTCACCATTCAACCTTGACAATGAAAAAATTAACACTTTAATAAACCCAAGATTATGATAATAATAATAATAATAATAATTTGCAAAGTCATAATTCACGGTTTCCATCACATACCAGGCATCATCAGCTATAAGCTCGCGGACGGGCTTCTCCCCAACAGTTGCATGGTTAACATCAGGATATTGGGTTGATGAGTGATTGCCCCAGATAATGACATTCTTTACATCAGAAACCTGAATGTTCAGTCTCTCAGAAATTTGGCCCAGTGCCCTATTGTGGTCCAATCTAGTCAAACAAGAAATGTTTTTCTCTGGAATAGATGGAGCAAATTCTTTCAAGATCAATGCATTGGTGTTTGCTGGGTTAGCAACAACAAGAACCTGCAAGATAATGCAAAATCTTAAAAATATTCTAAAACAACCACATGAAACCGAAATACATGTTTTCAACAAAAAAAGAAAACAGTACACATTTCATGAATAGAGTAAGATTCCATCATGATGGAAACCCAAGGACTTCAACAATACACAAGGACTTCAGCATATTCACTTGTATTTTACTGGTCTTATGTCTAGAACCATCTCATATAAACCAACAAATAAATAGTTTTCAATTGTAAAAGTAAACCAACATGTCCCAAGCAATTCGACCCAAGCATCAACAATAGTAAGGATAAAAAAAAACTTGACATAAAAAACTGCAGAAATTATAGTCAAATAAGAAGGGTCTGAAGATTCAGATGAAAGGGGGCTACCTTGCAGTTGGCAGCAGCATGCTTTTCAAGGGCAGAAGCCTGAGACTTGTAAATGGAGACGTTCTTAGTCATCACATCCTTCCTCTCCATACCTTCTTTTCTTGGGAATCCACCAACCATCACTGCAATATTGACCCCAGTGCATGCCTCAACCACATCGGTTGTAGCAACAACACCTGAAACAAATAATATCCTAGGATTTAATAATCTTGAGGATCATATAAGCCACTAAAACAAACCTATGGTAAATCAAAATTGCTAATGTTATTCATGATGTTTATGCAACAGTCCCTTCAACAAAGGTAAGTCAAACCTTTAAGAAGAGGGAATGCAGCATCCACCAATTCCATTTTAACCCCGTTCAATGACTCTGCTGCTGGAGGAATGTCAAGCATGTGGAGGATCACGGGCTGGTCAGGACCCAACATCACTCCCCTAGCAATCATAGGTACAAGAGCATATCCAATTTGCCCTACAATTGATACAAACATTTTATTAGCAAAACAGGATAAGAAACAAATTTATGCATCCACAAGCAGGCCATATTCAGTTAATCAGTTCCAGCATAGAACTCATTTCTCAGATGTGAGAAAAACACGGTCAATAGAAGACACTGTAATATGAGGAAATCAAATAAAAAAACTTAAAACAACACATAGATCAATATGAATAAAAGAGATGGAAAAAAAAAAAAAGCAATTGACCATGGCTTTTATTATCAGTTAAATGAAAGTAAATCATTGCAACAACGTTTCTTAAAGAACAGTGATAAACACACAAACAACTGATTACATCCTTCCCATAATAGTAAGTCAACCTTCCACACTCATTCACAGAGAAGACACATTACAAGAGTCATCGGATGATAAGAAAAGGTAAGGAAAGACCCAAAACTACACTAGTTTCAACTATTACTCCCTAATGCAACATAAAACACAAGCCTTTTATCTATAATCATAACAATACCAGCCTTAAACAATTACATATAAATCCCAAGCCAAACCAGGTTCAAAAAAACAAATCACCGACAAACAAATCTACACCAAAACCAATCACAACACACAAAAATAAAACATCATCATCGTTCATCAGAGCATCAGATCTGGACCATAAGCAGATCAAGATTCAAACACAACCAGAGACATAATCTTGACACAGACCCAGAATTCAAAACCATCAAACCAATCCAGAAACACAGTCAGATAACAGATCTCGGATTAAAAACACAAAAGGGTATAAAATCAAGCGATCGTGATGAATCTGAGAAACTAAGGACGATAGAGAAGAGATTATGGCGATGAGAGCCATACCTGCGGCTCCAGTGACGAGAACGCGAACTGGGTCTTTGGCCATTTTGGAAGAAATGGAATGAATCGAACGAACGAAGAGGTCTGAGACGAAGATGAGTGAAAGAGTGAGTGTGGGTTGTGAAATAATGGTGGACTTGGGTATTTATTTGTGTGGAGATAGTGTTGCCACGCTAGGACTGAATGAAACGACGCCACTTTAGTAGGTTTAACTTTAACGGCAAAACAGAAAATGAACCTACAAAAAAGCTGCAGCATAGTTTTAAGGGGGCAAAAAGAGTAAGAATTGTTTGTTGCAACGTTTTAGGTGCAAAAACCACTCGTCTGGGTGAAGTGGAAACCGGGTAGGGGTGTTCACTCCTACTGGTGAGTCGTGAATTCAAATTAATTTAAATTGATGCAAATAATTTAAGTTGAATTATTTATGTATTTAGATTAAAATTAAATTAAATCGATCAAAATCGTTTATGTATATTTTGAGCCATAGATTTAAATTTATAGATTCAATCAAAATCGAACCAAATTGATTAAAACAAATTAAAACTTTTAGAGTTATTTGATTTGACTTTAAATACGACTAATATTGGAACTCCAAGTATTAGAATCGTGAAGGTTATGATTACTATTGTTGAAACTTCTTAAAGTATTACTTTCAAGTACATTGTTATTTATTTTATCTTTTTTCATATTTATTGTTTATGACATGTTTATAATATTAATGGATCATATTTTGTTTTAAGCAATGCAACAAAGCTTATTGCCAAAATTAGTTTGTAGGAAATATTATGGTAAATCTCGTTGAAAAATATTTTATTTTAATTTGTATTGGTCTATTTTAGAATATTATGTTTATGGTATTAAATGAATCAATTTTATTATTTTTAGACATTTGATAATATTGTGTTTAATTGTATTGGATATTTAGATGAATCATGACATAAAATAATAGTTCTAAGAAAAAATATCAAATTTAAATGGATAATTCGTTGGTCCGAACTGAAACAAATTATTCATGAACGGATTGGGTTGGGTTGAATTTAAAAAAAAATTGTGAAAATTAAACATAATCAAACCGATCAAATTTAATTAGATTGTATATTGAATTTGGTCAAAATCAATGATTTCCGAACATCCCTAAAATTGGGTGTAAAAAGTTTAGAGGAGTACTACTAATGTAATGTTTTTAATACTCTCTTCCTAATATATTTTTTTATTAGTTAAATTTTATGTGAGCCTTACTTACTAATATGCTAATAGTAAAAATGATATCAATATAATAGAAAATAAAATTGCCAATTATCCGTAAATTTCCTCACTGTTTTTTTTTTAAAATGAAATCATGTATTAACCCAACCTATCCGGCATGTTATTCTTGAGTTAGACGGTAAAATAGTATAATTTTGGAGTTCAAACCTGATTTTTCAGAGGCAGGGGCCATATTTTTTAATTGTAGAAACCTTCTTTTATCTCACACAAACATTTTATAAAGTTTGTTTGTAAAGTTTGTAAGGCGATTAGCGAGGGCGGCTATAACTTTACTAGTCCATATACACGTTATATTATTCTTGATTGTATTTGAATTCTTATCATAAATGAAATGAGATAATTCCGTTTTTTTAATATAAAGAAAAACCAACATATTCGAGATGCCCCAGCCTATAATCTATGGTTTAATGAGTTAGATCAAGAAAATAATCAAGAATTCTATGAGTCGATTGTTTTTTAGTCAATTTTAACAGTTTTACTTCTACCTCTCTTCTCCATTTCTAAGCTTATTTTGTGTAAACTTAAAAATAAAAAAAAAAATCCAAGATTTCATGTTATAATTTAGTAAAAGAAGGTTTCTTATAAAAATTATACTGGTATTTTTTTAAACTTCTAAAATTGTAAAAGCCAACCTAATATTCAAGAGAATCAAGACTCGTCACTTTGTAAAATCCGAGAATTGTAGATGTAGCCTTATTCACAAGCCAATACACTATTAAAAAAATAACTTCTAAAAAATGATAAAGGAAATTTTTTAATTTTTCAAATTATATAATTTAACATAAATTCTTTTAATTGTTCCTTTCAATTAACAAAATATTTTAAAAAACTTAAACAAACAAGTCAAAACGAATATAATTCACAATTTTTTTAAAAAGAATACGGATAAAAAAATTACATGAGTCTTTCTAATATAAATTTCATGTAAAACTTATGAAATAATAATTATGAAACGGAGGAAGGATATTCTTCCCAGATGCTAAACGACGTGAAGGAGGTTGAGTGATCACGGAGCATCCGCTGATGTGGGGTCCACGCCACGGCACAATTTGTATCAAGCGTGAAGCGTGCAATCAAGCATCATCAGCCACATTATATTGTGTCAGTGGACCACAGTTTTTAGCTTTTTCAAAAGTTCAGAATCTATATGATAAGGGAGAATTATTAAGAAAAATAAAATAAAATAAATTTTTTTATAAGTTAAAATAATTATTTTATTAATTAATTTGTAGATATTATCTTATCTTTTAGAGAAGTTATATTGGTGAGTTTTTATAAATTAATTAATGGAAAATTTATTTTTACTTATAGAAAAGTTCATCTCATTTTTTTACTCTTATTTTCTTCTTATAGAAATGTTTTTAAAGAAATTTATTTCATAAATAAATTTTTCTTTTATATATTTTATTCATATTATATACCCATTGACATTTGAGCATAGATAATTGCAAAAGCAATTAAATTAGATGATATAGGCACTGAGGTATCGGATATGAAAGTGTTTATGAAAAGAGTATCAATTCACTCACAATTATTTACCGAAATAAGTACCGGATGAGTAAAAGAGAAGTATTTAATCTTCGTGATCTATGAGTTCAAAGGAGATATGTAATTTTGTGAAAATTATAAGAGATTAAAGTGAGAGGAGTCATGTTTGAAGCGTTTAAGATGAGATTGATGATTTTGGCTAAATTTTGGTTGATATTGATTGAAGTGTGTTTTTTAGTATAAGAAAAAGATATTTAAACATTTCATATTTTTCTGAACAGTAAAAAATTGAAATTAATATTTATTATCATACACCCATAAAGATATTTGTTCTGTTCTCTCTAAAAAACCAATATGTACATATATTTTTTTTTCCAACAATAACATTTCATTAAAAGCACAAGAGGTGCTGGAAAAAAAAACTGAATGACAAACCACAAACAAACTAAAGAAAAAAAAACATAAGGCTCACAAACACTGATGTTTAAAAAAAAAAAAAAAAAATACACAAGCCTCACAAACACTGGTGTTCGGTTACGGGATCCAACAATAAACAAATACCCACCAAACAAGATATATATGAATGAAATCAAGAGACCCCAACCACCCAATACCAAAGCATAAACAAATCTTTGCTTATACCATGACAGAGAATAGCATAAGTGTATTGATTGACAACAAGTAGAGAAGTTACACCAAAAAGTAAAAATAGGAAATATCAAAAGCTAATCAAGGTAAACTAGATAGACAAAGATTCATTAAAAGGAATAACATGCAAGCTTCCAGAAAACTACAACCGAGTTCAAACCAGAATCCTATGATCAGCACCCACAAGAATGTCACAGATGCAAGACCAGGAACCAGAGCAGCAAGGATGTAGATCTTACACCACAAGAATAAGTACAAAATTTGAAACCCATATCAGCACCCAATTCACTAAATCTAAGAGTCTTCAATGCTCGTAGGTAAAAGGGGTAATAACGGTTGAGGTTTTTTTTTTTTTTTTTTTTTTTTGCATACAAAAGCAAAACGTGTGAGCAGTGTTATCAAATACGGTCCAGACCAGAACCTGATGGCCTAACCGAGTTGGTTTCACTTTCGGACTGTTTCCACAATTGACCTAGTCAAACTCAGTCAGATCGGTCACCAGATCTTGGTTGGACCGGTCCGACCCGACCTGTTCTTTAAATTTTTTTATTTGAATTTTAAAATATAAATGAACTTTTTTTACTCAAATAATGTTAGTTATATACTTATATATAATAAATACATATCTAATTTTGAATTTTTAATATACATTGGATCAAATCAGGTTAATTACTGGTCTACCGATTGAACCAATGATCCACTAATCCATTATCTTGATCGGATTAATGTCCCGACCCTATTTCACAATTATGTCCGTGAGCATTAACGCAAAAGCAACCCACTATTGCTTTCAATTCAACGGACGTTTCTCTTACACGCGCATTCAACTGAACGTGAAAATAGATTGTCAAACATGTTAGTCTAACGTTCAAGAAGACTCAACGAACGTTACATCTCCCAAACGCATAGACAAACACACCCTTTCTAGATAATTTTAGTCCAACATTTGAGATTTCTGGCCAACATTGGATGTTGGAGACTACAATGTTTGCTATAACTGACTATGTTATGCGTTTGGGCTCATTCTAGCTACTATATGGTATGTAGCCATTTTGCAAAGCCCTTCACTCAAAATGCATTGACAGACAACTTTTCACAACACTGATCAATTCATCTTCTCTTGGAGATTTATCTATTTTCTTAATTGAGATAGCAATCTTTGGAAGAGCAACTAAAAGAATTAATGGAATTAACATCATGTTATCATCCATCTTTATTTTTTACTCTTTCATATAATGTATTTCTCCTTTCCTTTCCTTTTACACTCTTGTTTTTTTTAATTATTAAATATGTAAGTTAACTAATATAACAGTTAAATAATTTTAATTATAATAATAATTAAATAAAGTAAAAATGTATTTTTAATTAGATTTGGTCAAAATTGATATTAGTTCTTATATTCTTTAAAATTGTGGTTTTAATCCTTGAATTTTTTAAAATAGATAAAATTAGGCTATGATACTATGGGACATTCACATGTTTGACCACGTGCATACCATCACCATGTGACAATTGTTAGTCGCGTAAGTAAAAATGTTAAAGGAGTCACCGTGCATATAGAATAAATTTTTAAAGTTTAAGAAATAAAATCAAATACAATATTTTTTTTAGGATTAAAAATTTATTTAATCCTAAAATCTAAAACTTTTATGTATTAAGACCATGTTTGATAAGGTATTTTAATTAATTTCTAATTTTTTTAATAATTTTTTAATAATTTTTTAGGATTTTTTAAAACACTATTTAAAATAATAATTTTTTTAAAATGTTAGTTTTTATATTTTTTTCAGTTTTATTATTGATATATTTATTCATTTTCCTTATTATTATTTTTTATAAATCATAATTTTATTATTTTTTCTATTACTTTACATTTTTTAACTATTTCAACGACTAATTTTAAAGGACATTTCTAATTTAATAAAATAATTTTTAGATTCTAATTAACTTTTTCATTTTCAATTCACGTTTCTGTTTGTTTTGTCAAAGAATTATGTTCCTCTCACATAATTCGGAAAATACTTATCTCTATAATTTAGATATTAACATATTTAACTTTTACTCAAATTTTACTATTCTCACAAGATAAATATTTATCTTTGAAATTTAAATTACATTATAATTAATAATAAAGATATCACATCATGTATCATATATGAAACAATGAAAAATAGATTGATAGCAAATTATTTAAAATATGTTTTTCAAATTTATCAAGTGAAAATTAAATGAAAAAATACTATTGTAAATAATGATTTTTATTATTATAAAAAAACGTATTGCTATGAAAAAGTTAACGATAATAATCAATATTTATTATTATATTGATTGATACCCATGTTCCTAATTTAGACATTGAAGAAATACTCATGTATTTAAATTGAAAAAATTTGTAATTTATCTTGTACGTACAACATACAAGTACAAACCTGATTAGCTTTTAATATACTACTAATAGACTAAAAATTTACCTGGAACATTTTGAATTACTGTTGAAAAATCTCCATAGGCATTTTTCGAATGACTAAGGGTAGTGCCATTATTAAAGTTGGGATACTTTCCTGACATGTGAGCTGGTCTTTAGGTTCATTAATTAGTTATCTAACAAAGTCACTGAAAATAATTGAAGTTAGGAAGAGAAAATGGATGCATGTGGACCTTGGACAAGAGCAAACAAAACAAACTGACTTATACAAATTAAGCCAAATAATTAAAGCAAGTGTATTGACCAGAAAAAATAAAGCTTAACAAAACTCACTTCCAAATACATTCTATACATTACACACTTCATTATTGTCAGATTACAAAACAATGCACAATCGATGAGACACTTCCTATCAACCACAAGAAGATTGAATACAAATAATGTTTAAAAAAGAAAAAGAATCCCTCTCAATGCAAAAGCCTCATTTCCTTTACATCTTCACACACACAAATATAAAACAATTATGTGCTCACTTTGTTTCAATTTCAATAGAATCCCAGATGAAATGAAAGAAAAAAAATTATATATCAAACCACCATGCCCCATATGTGTGTGTGTATATATATATATATATATATATATATATATATATATATATATCAATCTTGTACTACTCTATATGCCCAATTAGAAAATGAATATAGTGGTTTAGATAAAAAAATTAATTCAGGTACTGCGTGCTAGCATCTCCTGGAATTCAAGCATTGACCTCTCTTTCTGAAGCCTCATATCTTTACGAAACTTGCTTATGAATTCTTCGGCCTTTTGATCCACATGTAGTTGTGGAGACTTGGCAACCACAACCTTCCATGCATCCTCTATAGTGTTCAAGCCACTACTACTACTCTCGCCGCCGCCGCCGCGACTCTGGTGGCGACACTGACCAACCAAATTATTACCCTTGTAAATACCACGCTCAACTTTCTCTTTCCCTTTGATGTCTTTCCCTAGGCTTGTTTCTCCTTGCACTTGTGTTGCATGAGGAGCACTTGTCTTGTTGGTGCCATGCACGGACACTGCAGAATTATTAGTCTTGTTGTCAAATAGGTCATCTATGTGTATGGCTGCACAGTGCTTGTATTGAACATGGTAGTAATTAGAAGTGGCAGTACCACCACGTGGCCTTATGGTGGTGAATGAACGATGAAGTCTAGAGTGTATGACATGGCCAAGGGAGTGAAAGGACTGAAGGAGGCGTTGAAGGGTGGTTTTCATGGACTTGGGGATGTTGAGTTTGTGGAGTTTGTGTTGGACTGTGTTGGAGAAGCTCTTCCATGCCTTCTTGGCAGGTTGAAGCTTTTTTCCTAGCCTCTTGCGAGACATGTCACAAAGTGAATGAAGGGTGTTTTTGCTTTGATGAGAGAAAAGACTTGGAGGAAGAAAGAACAATAATGTATCTCCAAATGAAGGGAAGGGCTATTAGAAATGATTCTTAATCTCACGAAGGAACCTATGATGCCCCATTTTAGTTTTTATATAATCAATTTGTTCTACAAGTTGCTACTATCTTTTTGGTCCCTCTAATTGGTACATTATTTGCCATAGAATTACATAAGTGCCATTGCTTTGATTTTTACAAGAACAAACATGGAACATATTGATGGCAAGAGTTGTAATAATATGAAATCTTAATCATAAGGGTGAAATTCTCATTCCTATCACTCAACACTTTCGGCAGAATTGACAGCATGGAAGCAACCTTGGGTGCTAAGTATAGTGAGAATAATAAGGAAAACTAAATTCTGTGAAGACCGATATTATAGGTTATGTGGTGTGTCAATTATGCAACTTTTGGGTTGTGAGCTCCTTTTTTTATTTCTAACGTAAAAGGCAAGTTGATCACTGACCAGTACCCCGCTCCCCATAGCAAAAAAAGAAGAAAGAAATGACATTTTATTCATTTCATAATTAATTAGATTGCCATTGCCATTAAGTTTTAAGTAAAGTTGTTTATATAAATTTTATAATGAATTATGAAAATTTATTAATCCACGGTTTGAATCCTCTTAAAATAGGTCGTGTTAAAAAACAATTATAAATTTATATCGTGTGTCCTCGTGATTAGTGGTAAAAATATATTGTTACTTCCAACGAAGATAATTTCTTTATCAATATCATATAGTAAGAAAAAAAATTAATAACTCAAATGACAATAAATCTTTCTTAAAATCTCGAGGTCAAATCTCTCAAATCACTTTATTTTAAAATTTCTTAAAATCACTTTTTCTACACGCAAGTCTAATTACTCTCTCTAATAATTTGAGTTTCGGATTTCTCAAAAATCGGTTTATCTACACTTTAAGTCCAATCACCCCTCTATAATAATTTGATGAGTCTTAGTTGAACTACATTAAGTAATTATGAACAATATATAATAATAAATTTGGATAAGTTGTAGTACTAACTTTTTCTCTACTTCAATCTAGAGATAAATGACCATTTTATGGACATGTCTGCTTTCATTTTCCATAGAAGACATGGAGAATTTGAATGTACCCTGTTGAATAGACTAGACAATGAAAATAGACCAGCACTAACCACTGAAAGTTTAGACCACTCCTTCCCCATTTGATTTAGAAGCATTGTGATTAGGCCATGTTTCGCAGTCAATTAGAAAGAACAACAAAAAAGAATAGGCAGAGCTTTATTCTAGAC